>LGSM01000496.1:0-23104 GCA_001314345.1 Phytophthora multivora
CATGTCGCCTAACCCGTGAACAGTATATGTATCTCTCTACATGCGAAAACCGGTACTGGGGTCCATTCATCTGTTCCAAAAAAAGGTACATAGAGATCAATTCTAGGACCTGCACTAAAAAAGACCTGTTTAAAAATCTTCCCCGCATTGTGACGGTGGTGTTATGGGTACAACGCAAAGGGGTGATTTCCGGCAAGATACAGTGACTTCTCGCCGAAGCGCAGTCAACACCTGGAATTGAGTCATCAGACAACTTGAGGGCAGCGTCGAAGCAGGATCTAAAGATCCCAGAGATAACAGTACGAGGGCTTCACTTGTGCCAAATGCTGGATATCTTTGAGTACATTGTAGAAGGTGTAACGGCGCGGATCCTGAGGCACCCGACGCGGGCAGCAGGAAGATCCAACATACGACAGACGCTGGGCGGCACACAGTGAACGGCGAGAACGAGACTGAAAGGCTCACGGACGTAGGTAACCAGACGAAGAGTGGACTGACGACGAAGTCCTCGAAGGGCTAGCGGCTGCTCTGGAGGATGCCCCTTGGATGAAGACAGTGTTCAAGATAATAGCAGATTGGAATTTGCTTCGGAGAGAGCAAGCGACTTCGGGGATTGCCGAGCGGAGCACAAGTGGGCTTCGGAGGCACCAGCAACAAGCGACGAGTGGACGGAGAGTGGCGACGTACTCTCAGGAGGACGTACGGGACGGTAGGACTGGAACGGACGAACGCACGAACGGAACAGAGGAATTGGCCGAACGGAGGAACTGGACGAACGGAGGAACGGAACGGAATACTGGACAGACCGAAAGCACGGAGACGCACGGTGCGGAGTCTTACAGACCAAGGTTACGAGTACCCGGCGGACAAGGCGAAACTCACCAGATCCGGTCAAGCGCACGTAGCACGGCACCAGAGGCGGTTTCAGGGTAGAGGCTGCACCCTGTTGCCCCGAGTGCGGTGTGTTTGGAGGAGGTAGAGCTCTGTGGACTGTATGAGCGAGGGTAGCTAGGCATGTAGGGTGAAGCAAGACGTGTGCATTGATATTGGATCCGGTTAATAAATAGGATCGGATACAGTTAATGAACGATCCGGCGCAGGAGCTAGGTGGCGCATGTCGGCCAGACGGAGTTAACGGCCAACGGAATGAGAGTGAACCCGGACGATACGCAGAAGCTATACAACCTACCCAACGGATCGGGTAAGATAAGATATTCTCTACAACATGACGGTATTAGTGCTGGCGTCCTCAATCACGCTGATACCAATACGGTCAAATGAGCCACGCTTTATCAAGTGGCTTGAAAAATTCTAGGGATCTGTTAACCAAATGGACAGCTTTACTACTCCTACTGTACTACGAAAAATGTCTCGTGTTTGGCAAATTTTTGTACTTCAAAAAGTGAAATATTTGACAATAACTACATGTATTCCCCTTTTCATGTCGTCCGAGTGAGATTTCATTTTAATGTCGCCGTAAAAAAAATCAAGAACATTCACCCGATAATATAAAAAATTACTAGGTACAAAACATCAGCAGTCTTTATTTGACCATTCTCTAGTTTGTAATTAGATGCTATTAGATGCTATAATGTTTAATATGGATTAGTACCTGCATATCGCTCCAAAAACGCTGGATAAAATCCGGAGAACTTCCGCATATGTACATGTAGTATCTAAATATGTTGGATGTGTATGGCTAGGTTCTGGATTTAGGCGAGTACTAAAATTGCCTTCGGCTATTTTGCGCTTAGTTGCACGATGCAACTGAGCAACTAGCATCTCTTCGCGTTGAAGGTGAGTACTTGACTCTACTGCAACCCTTACACTGTAAGTTTTTCCGAGCACATCGACAGCTACGCGTTGCTATTCATCGACGGATACCGAGTGTTTCCGGTGTGTGGAGCCTCCGTGCGTTTATCATAGCAACATCTAACTTCCGGGTCCCGCGCGTGAAGCTTATCGTGGTCATTTTGGGCCCAGTATCCGAACAGGGCGAACCGAATCTTATTGAAACGTGCGAGCGCCACAGAACGGCTTGCTTCATGCGGTGATAAACCAGCGTCGCTCGTAGGCGAAGTATCGGAAGCGGAAGCAGTCTGTCGTATGGAGGGACTCCTATCACGCTACAGGTTGAAGAGAAGAGCTGAGGTGGTAAGATGTCAAAAGATGGAAAGCAAATTTGTCCTCTACGGCAGCGTAGCTAGTCTTTTATTTTTCATCTACCCTCACCCCCATTTAGCAGCGTATTTGTGAGTGGTATTAGGCTGATTCATGCTTTCGCACTCAATATTGGACTCGGAGAAAGAAAAGCTCAGGAAGTAACACGAGAAAACGGTAAATTGGAGGTCGCTCGTTGAATATTGGAATCACATTTTCAACTTTCGAGAATGCCTTCGTAAAACCTAGCCCTTCAGAGATTTTTAGGAAAAGTATCCGAGTATCGGTCATCGATAACGCCTTTCTCGTTAGCGTATCTTCTCAATGAATTAAAACTATCACCGGCGCCACCGGCAATACGCAAGACCCATCAATCAGCACGTCGCAGGCGAAATTTGTGGCTCTGACGTTGACGCGTTCTTGCTTCTCGAGAAGACCTGTCTCGTTGTAGCTGTTGAGCTGGTTTCGGGGAGCTCATTCTCGATTTTACATCGAAGAGCTCAAGTCCCCTCTCCTCAGCTCCCGACCAGCAACCTTCCGTCTCCTCCTCCAGCTCAACAATGTCCGTGCGACGTCTCGTCAGCGTGTTCGAAGCTCAAGCCGTGACCCGTGTCACCTCCAACACCGCCAACCCCACCGGCCCGATAGCAGATGTGCAGTCGCTCATCCAGAAGTTCGAGGCGTGGGTCCCTCTCGCCGTGCCTGTCGCCGAAATCCGTCCCTCGACGTGTCCGCACTTCCATGCGCCTACTCAATACGCCACCCAGCCAGCTCCAGCTCCAGCGGTGGCTCCTGTGGCCGAATCCAAGTCCGAAACTACGTTAGTGCCATCCGTTGAGGTCTTCGAGGCTTCGGAGCTCCACAAGAATTCATCCCTCATGGCTCGCAAAGCCGAAACCGAGGCAGAAACCCCGCAAGTGGCGTCTGTCGAGATCTTCAACGCCTTCGATCTTCACAAGAACCGACTGAGCGTTGCTCCGGTAGCGAATGCCAAGCCAGAAGCTCCCCAAGTGCCGTCCGTACTAATGGTCAACGTCCCGGCGCAACCCAAGAACCCACTGATCAAGGCACTTGCTGTTTCTACAGCCACAACAGCCACCGCCACGCTTCTGCCGACCCGTTCTCCAGTACCTCAACAAAGCCAACCGCGCTCAAGTGTCCGTCAAGGAGTCACATCGCGCCTGTTTTCCTATGAGACGGACCCCAAGTACCTGAAGCGCAGGGCGGAGGCCAAACTACGTCGAGTTGCAGCAGCCGCAAAGACCAGCTTGTCGTCGTGGACGCACTAGAAATTGCGCTCGATACTGGAACGCCATTTCGCCTCCACCCACTACTAGTAGTTGCCTATTTATTTAGTTCTAGAGATTGTACTGTAGATTTTGAGAAACACTACGTGAGTTCATATTTAATCGGTCTGTATACTTCAAGTCGCCATGACTTCACCATGACTTCACCATTGCGTCAAACTTGCATATCACGTACCCGATCGTATCCGCTAAGTGCATGCACTTCGAAATAACCGTGACTTGCTTTGAACTTCGGTGTTGAACGAGCGACCGCCAATTTGACTTTTTCCTCTGTTCCTTACTGGGAATGCCTTCATTCTACTCCAAAGTCCTCCTGTATCCAAATGTCAAACACACACGATTCACTGCTTCGGAGGAGAAATGGCGCCCCACTACTGATCAAACTTAATCTGTCAGCATTTGTTTGTTTTGTTATCGAGCACAACTCCAGAGCCATAGGAAAGCCGCTACCCACCCGATCGACTGCTGATCTTTGACGCTGTTTCTCTTCTCCATCGCGCGACGAACGTCGTCCAGTGGTAATCGCACCTTTTTCAATGAGGTTCCGTTCGGCCGCTTCTCGGTTCGCACGCTCCTCTTGACTCAGCACCTCATGGGCGGTGTGGTACGCCACTATGAACGTCATGTCGGACACCACACCCAGAATGCTGTCCACGATAAGTCTCGCGCGTGGGATCTGGAAGCTCGACGTCGCCACGTGCACGCACTCGATGTTCAGGCGCCGCAGCGACGGGATCAGCTGAATGACGTTGTCCATCACAGTTGTCTAGCCGCAAATAAGCAACACAACACAACTGTAAGCAGATATACATGTACTTCACAAGAATCACCACTAACCGCAGAACAGGCCATCATAATATGATGCGGGGAGATGCCGGTTTCCACCAATTCATTTCAACTATGTTCTGTCTGGACAATATCCTCTCTCATTCTCTCCACCTGTAGGAACCTAAATCAGAGCATCAATTCATCAGTTTCTTTAATCGTTATCGTATATTTGTTGAGAAATCCACCACCGTACCAGGTAGCAGAAGGCGTTGGATTGGTACTGAGCGTACGTCTTCATCGTGTCCCAGTGCTCTACTAGAGCTCTGCAGCTCTGGAGATGCGGGTCTTTCCCAGTGGCGTAATGACCCCACATCGGTCCGCTGCGTCGCTAGTGCCTTCAATACGTACGTGGATAGGTGATGTTCACCGCCGCATTTGCTGGGGTTGCCGTACGAGCGTAGCCCTGCGGGTCCGGGAAGTTGTTAACACGAAGGTAGAGGTTGATAACGGCTCCGATAATATATTAGACATGTTGACAATTAAGTTGCAGGACGCTCTTCCACTTATTATTGTTACTTCATGTGATGTTGAAGAGACGCGGACGGTATCATTAGCTCCTGGACCATGACGGACTTCGATGCGCTGGACCAGGTGGACCCGTTCTACATGGCGCTGCTACGCTCACGCCAGCGGAGATTCACCGACTGTATCGATATCTGCACGGACATTTTAGCTCAAAATCCGTACGACCAGGCGGCCTGGGTCACTAAGACCAAGGCGATGACGATGCAGAACTTCATTGACGATTCGGAGCTGGAAGAAGATGGCGCGGCTGATCTGCTCATGGACGACAACGTAATGGCGTCCATGCCACGACCAGGCACGTCCCTTAACCGTCCGAACTCGCGCGCGGGCACGGGCGACCCGAGTCTACGCCCCATGACGTCAACCGGACGCCCACTCAGTGGCTTTGCTCGACCTGGAACGAGTTCCAGACCCGGTACTGGTAGTATGTCGGTGGATCGCGCTCTACAGGGAAATCGACCGGGTACTTCACGTCCAGCAACGACATTGGGGCGACAGGTGCGACTTGGAACGGCGTCGATGCAGGCGTCCGACTCGGGCGTGTTCATTGACGTGAACCGCCTGGACTTCAAGCGGTACGCTAAGCGACCAGCAATTGCCAAGGCGTTGGTGGACTATCTGCTCTACTGCGAACATAACCCACGGAAGGCACTTGAACTGGCTGCAGAGGCAACCGTAGCCGCTGACTACAAGGATTGGTGGTGGAAAGCAAGACTGGGCAAATGCTACTACCAGTTGGGGCTGTTTCGAGATGCAGAGAAGCAGTTTGAGTCGTCATTGCGGAACCAGGACACGGTGATCACGTTCCTGGAGCTGGGAAAGGTGTACCTGCGTTTGGATCAGCCGAATACAGCGCTGGACAGGTACGAGAAGGGCAGAACCAAGTTCCCTGGGGATACCCAGCTGCTGGTCAGCATTGCTCGAGTTCACGACATGCTCAACGACGTCGAGAAGAGCGTGAGCGTGTACAAGGAGGTGCTGCAATTGGACGCCTCCAACGTCGAGGCCATCGCGTGTCTAGCGTCCAACTACTTCTACACTGATCACCCTGAGGTCGCACTGCGTTATTACCGGCGTCTGTTGCAGATGGACGTGAACACTGCGGAGCTCTGGTGCAACATCGGGCTCTGCTGTTTCCACGCGTCACAGTACGATATGACCCTTTCGTGCTTTGATCGAGCGCTTTCCCTTGCGTCGGACGACTGCATGGCCGACGTCTGGTACAATATTGGGCAGGTCGCCATCGGAATTGGCGACCTGGGGCTCGCCTACCAGGCCTTCAAGATCGCAGTGTCCGTGGACAGCAACCATGCCGAGTCGTACAACAACTTGGGCGTGCTGGAACTGCGGAAGGGGAACCTTGATCAGGCACGAGCCAACTTCCAGCTATCCGAGAGCCTCGCAGACTTCATGTTCGAGCCCAGCTACAACCGCGGTAAGTGAAGCCTGCTGCCCACCGTCGATTCTACATGTAGATAACTAACGCTTGATGTTGCAACAGCTCTGCTTGCGTACAAGGTAGGCGACTTCCACGACTCGTTCACCAAGGTCAACCGTGCACTCAGCACGAACCCAACGCACAGCGACTCGCTGGAGCTAAAGAAGCAGCTCCAGCAGTTCCTCACCATGCTCTGAGTAGGACTCTGGATATAGGACAGGACGAGCAAGCCAACGCAACAACCAACTAAATCCGTGCATATATGAAGAATACCTACCGCTTTTAAAGCAAAACAGGACTGACTGAGAAGCAGGAGGGATACCACGTCAAGCGAACGCCACGAGCCAGAGCCCTAGCACACCTGTCCTCGGTCGGCCACTTTCCTCTTGGCCGGCTTCTCTTGTATCTGTGTTTCTCGCGTCGGTATTCCGTGTTCCTTCTGGTCTTCAGTCGACGCCTTGCTACACAGCGTCCGCTCTTGTCCAGCCCTACAGCACTACGCTCGTCTACAGGAAGTAGTCGGGCGTGCGCTTCTTCTCGTTGAAGTTGCTGTCACGCGGGGCGGGGTCGAACTGAATGAACTTGCACGTCTCGTATACCTTGTCTCCGTTGCGGTCGGCCATGACCTCGTCGATCTCCATCAGCGCGGCCTGGTTGCCGCAACGGTAGCAGTAGTTCGGCGCACTAAAGATCGTCACCACACCGCGGTTGTGGGTCCACTGGTATCCCTCCATGACCAGCTGGTGGGCGCGCGCAATGAACGTGAGTCCGTTGCTGCGCTTGAACTGCTCCGTGATGTCCTGGCCGAACGTGTAACCGGCGCCACGGGGAGAGATGCCCCATCCACAGCGGTCGTCAGGGTCGGACCACACCAGGTCACACATGGGGCCTTCGTGAGGCACCTCCTGCACGCGGTCCAGTGCACGCGCGTGGTCCAGCGTGTCAATGGAGGGCGACAGGCCGCCGTGCATGCAGAAGACGCGGTTTTCGATGAGCGCCGTCATAGGCAAGTGGTCAAACAGGTCCGTGAAGTACTTCCACACGTTGGCGTTGCCGTATTTACGCAGACACTCGTCGTAGAAGCCGTAGACCTGCGTGATCTGGCGGGACTCGTGGTTGCCGCGGAGGATCGTGATGCGTTCGCGATGACGCACCTTGAGCGCCACCAGCAGCGCCACACTCTCGAGGGAATAGTAGCCGCGGTCCACGTAGTCGCCCATGAACAGGTAGTTGGTATCCGGACAGGCGCCGCCTATCCGGAAGAGCTCCAGCAGGTCGTAAAATTGGCCGTGGATGTCGCCGCAGACCGTCACGGGGCACCTGACCGGCTGCACGTTGGACTCTCCGGCCAGGATCTCCTTGGCCTTCTGGCACAGCTCGTATATCTCCGTCTCCGTGAGGTTCTCGGCGCGGCGCAGGCGGTCGATCTGCGCGTCCAGCGCCTTCATCTCCCCGCGCGAGTCCATGATCCTCCTGTAGCTGCTTGTGCTTGGTCGGGAACAACTTTGGCCCCCCTTTTCCCCTTCCCCTTTACTGGCTTTTGAGATGTTTAAAAAACTGTGAAAATAGATATCTAGAAATTAGTGCAGAAATACGTCTTTACAGGTATTGCTGCGAAATCGTGACAAGTTGAAGTCGAAGAGACGCGAGGAGCTATCTATAGTAACTACGAATGACTGGAGACCTATTGCCTATTTGCCTATAGGCTTTAGCCATTCAGGGAGAAACCACCAGGGGGCGATGTCGAGGAAGCACCACTACGTGCCCAAGAAGGAGGCCAACGACAGCTTCGAGGAGCTCTCGGCCAAGCTCACGGCCGACTTGCGCAACCATGTGCGCTTCATGGCCGACTACCCCGTGCTCTCGGACGATTGGATCCAAATGGCGGAGCAGATTGGTCGCATCGGCAACATTACCGAGATGGAGCGGCAGCTGCCAAAGAAACACGATGCCACGCTCTGGGAGTGTGAGGAGATCGCGTTGCGGTGAGTAAGGCTACTGCTGCTTCTATTGCGGTGGATGAACGCTAACCGAATTGTGTCAATCATGTGTAGCTATCTTCTTGAGGACGGGAAACTGAATCTGTACGTTGCAAATGAGGAAGCGATGGGTTATAGGTCTTAGGATCTTACTGTGAATGGATTGCAGATGTCTGCGCAATCTCGTGGACTACAACAACTACCTCAAGCGCCTGATCGAGCGCGGACCTGTCAAGGTTAGTGAGGTAGTTTTACTTCACAGCAGATTGGGGATTAACGGAACGGGATTTCTTGATAAACGTAGACTGAAACGATGGCAACACTGGAGAAGTTCGAGCACGGTATGGGGCTAACGTTAAAGAATGCCTGGCTCCACGCAGAGGCTGTGCAGGTGAGGCTAATTTCAAAATAATCTAATTGAACAGAAAGCTAACGAGTTCTATTGAACAGACCACAGATCTTCCTCTGCTGATCGAGTACATTCACGATATCTTAATCTATTGCCTCGAGCACCCAGACGTAAGGTCGCACTTCTCTTCATTTTTTCTTTGGGTAAAAAAAACTGATACTTCGTATGGATATTATATTTGGTTGTGGACGAACGAACAGTATATGCCAAACAAAAAGAGGGACAACTGCCAGGAAGTTACCGTCATTCACTTCTTGCTCGGATTGTGCAGGCAACTAGACTCGATCGATGAATCACGGTACGTCAAATGAAAAAATAAAACAGTAACATTAGGAAATTTGACTCACTTGGGCACTCGATGACAGAGTTATGCCGCTGCTGGCGGAAAAGCGTATTTTCGCGCTGCTGGCGATGCACCTGAGCGCTCACATCAACCTCTTGAATGTACGTGACATTCGCTAGTCAATTACCGACAAAATCAAAATGGTAATCTCGATATCACTAGGCCTCGGACGTCGCTATTGGAGCTGAAGTACTTGCGCTCATCTGCAGTACAGAAGACTTTGAATCCCACGACGACTATTATGTGGACTCTCCCGAGGCCGAGTCGGCACTGCTGACCTTCTACGGTAAGTATTCATTGCTGCAGTTGAAGGTCTCCCACAGAAACTCACTCTATTGCTGTAGACGACTACCTCGAGGAGGCAACCGAAGACCTCGACACTCGCAAACGATTGCGGCCGCTGCTCGACGCGGTTCGGCAGCTCAATTACAACCGCAAGTAGCTCTGATTCTCCCCCTGAATGCTCGAGCGTTCGTCGTCTACTTACAAATAACAGCGATGCATACACACGTAGCTATTGGCGACCAAATAATATGAAGAAAGGAAAGATCAAAAGTGCAACCGAACCTCGTACAGTAAAAGAAATGGCTCGTCACATGGCTACGTTTCGGGGGACTCCAACGGTACATTGTACCACCTATCCACCGCCTTCTAATCAGGTTGGATTTGCCATTCTGAATCGAAGCAGCCACACCAAGAACCGTCGCCGGAATTGCGGCTGCGCGGGCGTCTGCAGCAGCTCCCGCAGCCTCCGGACCCGTCTCAGCCGCTTCAACTGCTCGCTAACATCCACGCGTAGGTATCTACCGCCCGTCATGATAGCGGAGGCCAACGAGAACAGCAGTAGCACGTATGAACCGACGGTCTACACTCTGCTGCTCACTGGGATGTGTCTCCTGATGGCTCTGTTCCTGTTGACGCGATTGCTGGTGGCTCTACGCAATAAGAACAAGATATTGGCCTGGTCCACCGGCTTCTACGTGCTGTGTCTGCTCTGGACGGGCGTGCGTGCAGCCTACTGGATCATCATGTCGACGCAGTCCAGCATGCGCTACCTGACGCTCTACCTGCTGTACTGGTCGCCCACGCCCATCCAGTTCGCCAACTTCTCGCTGCTGATCCTGTTCTACATTCAGGTGCTCACAGGCCCGGAGTGGCGCTCCAAGTGGCGCAACGTTTGTCTCCCGTTGTATCTGTTGCTCACAATGACCATGGCCACGTTCACTGTCGTGTGGGCGTTCAATTCGTCCAACGACATCTCCAAGGCTGCGCGACGAGGAGACGAGTACGACCAGGAGTTCTCCAGAGTTTCAGACGTCAGTGTGCAGCTTAAATACTCAGCTTTTAGCTTCTTCCTGCTGAGTGTGCTCTTCGGATTCTTCGGCTGGAAAATGGCTAACGTACGTGGTGTTTTGGGGATTTTTTCAGGAGAAAATGGTCTAACGAAGTAGGTTTATGTATGGTTGATGCAAAAGGTCGAAAGCTGGAAACGAAGGCGGCTGCTGATCTCAAGACCCAGGGTACGTTATGAATAAATTATCTGCTCGATAGATAAAATGCCGAGCTCACGTGTTTTTTTGTAGAGCCTAGCAGTGATCAATTCGCTATTGTGTCTGATTTTCTTTACGCGTGGGATTCGGGACCTAGCGACGTCCCAAAGCTGGTTCCTGAGCATCTGGAACAACCTGGATATGAATGGTCGAGTGACGACAGTCGCGTATTTTGTGTTCTTCTGCTTCTGGGAGTTCCTACCGACAATACTACTGCTCTGTTTGATATCGTCGAAAGCTGGTGGTGTCGGAGGTAAGAGCTGACAGACGCAGTTGCTGGACAGTTGAGTACGTGAGAACTAATGCCTGTTTGTTTGTCGTGGAAGTAGCTCCAAAACACGGACCTGCGTCCCAAAAGCTACCTGACTACGGTATTTTCCACATTATCAACACGGGCGAGGGCAAGCTTCTAGCAGCGAGTCCGCTTGGAACAAGTGCTTACAGCTCCTACGGAACGCGAACAGAAGGCTCAGTTGGTTACGATAGAGAGCCCGAACGTGAACGTCCACGCTGGACGCACGGTGGTGACCTCTTCCAAGATCCGCTGCGCTATGACTCGGACGATGGACCGGTGCCATCACCTCGCCATTTCTCAGAGAGTTACAATAGCGACACAAGCAACAACAACAGCAACTACTACTACGAGCGGGTATCAGGAATCTAACTATTGCCCATTCTCATGACTTGTGTGTTATTGTTTGATGTAAAGGCTCAGTTGGTGGACACAAGAAGCAAGAAACGACGGACAAGGGAAGCATTCAAGCGACAATTTGTGTGGATTTTATCTGCCCTTCCCTATGCTTGCACGGGTTGGCGCTCTTGGAACGATTGGCATTCCGCTGAGTGACATGCTCAGTGCTTCTTCTCCTATGGGATTGCTATCGGCTGAGCTTCGACCGTCTCGTCCAGTCTGTGGCTCAGTGGCGAAGTAAACCGCGGTGGATCGCTGTTTCTCCCTCTGGTTGGGACTACGCACGTGTTTGGGTGGTGTCTCGGTCGTTTCCAGCGGGACGTCCCCCTGCATATCCACGAAGCTTTGGGAGCGGTTGATTTTGGCGAACACAAGACGAAGAACTCGCTCCCGGTCTTCCCAGCTGAGTTGACGAAGATCCACCTTTTCTGTGAAATGCTGTGGTGGACCAGGAGTTGTCGAGTTGTTCCGAGCTAAAGGACTGTTAGGGGACGTTAGCTTTGGGAAGCGTAAGCTGGGCTTGATCCCGTGTGCGCAGTTCACCTCTCGATGGTAGTGTTCTACCTCGCGTTCGTGTTTCTCTTTGCGTTCCCGTTCGATCTCCCGCTTGACGTGCTCCAGCGAATCCAGGAAGAACTGCTCGACGTCTGTGCGTTGGCTCAAAATGGTCTGTGCCAGTCGCCTCAAGTTCCTTAACTCGCGGTTCTTAAGTCGTAGCAGTTTGCGAAGACCTTCCACATCGAGCGTCAACTCTTCGCGTTCTCGTTCATGTCGAGTGGCGTGTGCATGGGCATCCCAAGAAGCTGCAGCTAAGCCGGCGCCAAGCTTCTGTTCAGCTTCTCGGAGACTGGAACGCAGTTGTGTCAGCTCTCGTGCTTGTCGCTGGGCCTGTTTAGCGAACGCAGCTTCCTTCTGGACCTGCAGTTGGAGCTCCACGTTCAGCGTCTTCGCGCGAACTTCGAACTGCTGTTTCTCTCGCTGGAGCTCTTCGGTCATCTGCAGCTGAAATCGCAGCTCCTCGCCCATCCGCTTGTTGTCCGTCACGATCTTCCGAGTATCAGCGTCCAGTCCATTGCGAGCGTCTTCTTTGGCTTGCTGCTTGACGACTTCGATCTTCTTCTCGTGCTCCTTTTGCAGTCGAGCCTTCTCCTCGAGGAATTTCCTCTCCAGAGCGCCAGCCGTGTCCCGCGCCTGCTCTCGCTCCAGTGTCAACTGCGTCTCGAGGTCCTTCAGTTTAGTGGCGACACTATCCTTCATCTCTTTGAAGAGCTCCAGCTGATGCAGTTCTTCACGCAGATAGAAGATCTGCTCCGATGCCTCTTCCTCCTTGGCCGTAGCCTGCTGGATGAGGTGTTGGCGCTCGGCATCCCGAGCCTGCTGCATCTGTTCGAGTGCCAGTGCGTGACTCAGTCTTGCTGCTGCGAGCTCTTCGCCGATCTTGGTGAGTTGCTTGTCTCGGGTCTGGATCTCCTTTTGGAAATAGGCCACGAACTCGTGAGTCTCTTGCTCCCGTTTGTCGTGTCTTGCGCGCAGCTCGGCGTCTTCGTCCTGTAATTGAGCCACTCGAGCCGCCATCGCTGCCAGTTTCTGCTGGTCCACCTGTCGATTGAACAGCTCAGTCGCTTCGTTGCCTTCATCTGCTGCAGCGTTTGACTTTTGGGCTTCCATGATGAGCCCGCAAAGACAATCGACGGTGCCACAAACTAAATGGTGATTGATAATGAAGAAATCTATCCTGGTCTTGGAAGTAGAGCGATTATTTTAGGCCTAGCAACACCTTCGTCATTTCATATTTGCATCAATGGATCTTGTAGCAGCCATTAGTCCATCGTGCTTCTTGGGGCCTCTCAAGAAGCGCTCCTTTCGATAGCCAGGCTACGGCAGGTTCGCCAGCGGGATGCTGTACGGCATGCGATCGTAGTTTTGGTTGACACCCAGCCTCGGGTCGCCCCTAGAGACACAACAGACAAATCCATTCGGTGTTAAACACAGCAGGATCTTGGTCATAGCATGTACGGCATCTCAAGGTCAAGAACGCACTCTCGCGGCGGAAGCAATACCTCCTCTTCCCGGTAAATTCTACCGGGGTTCCGCACAGCCAACATCGTCGAGTTCTGCGTGCAGTTGCTCCACGTAGGACAGCAATTGTCGATGCAGGGCGTGCCGGGCGTCTTCACCGACGTGAGCTCGAACACCTCAGGCCTTGTATCTCCTTTCGGCGTGAGGTCTCCAGCGCGGAAGTTGCAGTAGCCATCCTTGCAGTACCCGCGTCTTGAGCAGAAGGTAGCCACGTCCACTCGCTGCTTCATGCTGCAGCCAATACGCACCAAGCACTGCCCCAACTTGCTAGCAAGCGCAACAGCAACAGCAACAGCAACGGCACGCACATCGTCAGGAGCGAGGACCGCGTACAAAAGTGCAACCAGCGCCACGCAACCTGTAGCACGGGCAGAGGTTACGCCGCGAGTCCTGGTACTGCACGGGGCAGTCCATCCGGCACGCCTTCACCTGGTCAGGCAAACATCCTTCCTCTCCAACGCAGTCAGTTTGTCATGCGCTGCGCTCCTTTTCGGCAATGGGCGGCGTCGACGCGTCGAGAGCACTCACCTGCCGAGACTTGACGGACCTTGGGCAAAGCCACCTTGACCACCACAGACGCCACGTCAGTCCCCTCGTTCGACGAACTTCTAGTTGAGCATAAAAGAGCCTTCTAGGCGATGTGCATTTTCCGAGGGGATGTTTACGCACTGACGCCAGCTCTCCGTCCGCCGACGAGCAAGCTCCAGAAGGTATGTACTGTATGTACGCTTACCTGGGCGAGAGCGCGATGCGGGGCTTGCAGGAGCGCAACCAGCAGGAGTAGCGCTGGCACCACGGCAGGATGCCGCGCCATCTTGGATATTAGCCTCCTCGTTGGCGGCGTTTCGCAGAATGGTGACAAGCGTGGAACGTCGTTTACGCGCCTCACCTGCGACAAGATAGTTTGAGGTATATGCTCCGTAATATGAGGCTGGTCCAGCTGCCTGAGGGATATGCCTTTTTTTGTTGTGCTGTATTTACCAGCGATCCATTGTTGGATGTCTTGAAACTGATGATCACATTCCACTGGAATTTCCAGTGGTCAAGTGTCAACTGCTTGGTCGGAGCTGTTCGCCCAATGACCTCAAAATCAGTTAAATGAGGTAAACCGCCTTTTCTCGCACCACGATCATGATGTATTTTGCTGCATGGGCAACTTCAGCTTGGCGTAAACTGCTGACGAGATTGGACAGAGCGTTCGAGTTCTACTCGAGGGAGTTCGTCGAGCGCCAGGTCGCGCGCGCTTTGTGCTTTGCTTGAGTGGCGAGCGTCAATCTCGCGAGTGGCTGCGGCAGCAGCAACGACAATGAATGGTGTTGTTTGCGTATTGGCTGACGCTGTTGGGAGGTGGACGGGCAAGCGGAGCAATTTTGCGCTGTTTTGCTGTGCTAGACGCGAAGTTGTTGCAACTTCGACTTCAATTTTACAGATCCTCCACTGGAGGCTCCAGGTCGGCTGCCAATCCAACGCTCAGTTTGCGGTGCAGACACCTGCAACCCACACGTCCACACTGGCGAGATATTATCCCGTGTTGGGCGTCCACGGTGCGGTCATGCTCAGCTGCAGCGCGGCAAGCCCAGCCAAGTCGGCGACGCGAGCCCCCAAGGTTGGCGACGTCTTTTCCTCCCACGGTTGCAGTTCACGTTCGTTACCAACACATTTGGGCCGCGAGCACAAACCGGGCGCGCGAAAAAATGATTTCGAATAAATAGCTCTAGGGAGGGTATGGACTCATTCCGTCGAGAATAAGAGCATATGACCCCATTTCCGAGCTCATTTCGCTCAATTTGGGCTAACCTGGGAATAACGTGTGTTTTTCAGAAAGCTGTCATTGCCTTGCGTTCAGTATGGAATTCGGAAATTTCCGCTTTTTGTGGGTGAATTTGGGTCTCGCCTGCGAAATGAACACCACCCGCCGACAAGTTCCAAGGCGGTTGCAGCAAACGGGCGCTCGCTCACATTTTGGCAGCGACTGCCGTGCCTGTGCCTCCCGAAGGCCACAACTCAAAAGGCCTCGAAGCACGCAGGCCGCCGCAAGACGGAGAACCCAGTAAGAATCGCGCACATCGCCATGGAGGCCTTCACACGCGTGCCCAAGTTGCACGACGAGGTGCCGGCACTGCGCTGGCTGTTCCCGTTCCAGTACGAGCGCGACTGGGTGCGTCTTCATCCTGCTTAGGCTGTGGGTGGCTGCGTCACTAATATCTGTCCGTCCAGGTGATTTCATGGGAACCAGGCTTCTGCAAGGAATCGCTTCCCATGGCCGTCGCCCTCTGCGCCGCCTACTGCGTGCTGTGCTTCGCCGGCCGCCGCATCATGCGCGATCTCAAGCCCTTCAACCTCAAAGTGTACGTTTGCGGTCTTGCTGAAACTCTTTCTCTTGGAGTTTGTATGCAACGCGAAACTGACGAAGGATACGCGATCTCTTTGTTGCTGCTGCAGCCCGCTGGCGCTCTGGAACCTAGGGCTAGCTACGTTCAGCGCCATCGGCGCGTCCCGTACGGCGCCCTTCCTCATGAACACCATCTACCAGCGCGGTGTGTACCACTCCGTTTGCGCACCGCCCACGCCGCACTATGGTCACGGCCCCGTGGCGCTCTGGGTCATGCTTTTCATCTTCTCCAAGGTACCTGAGCTCGTGGACACGGCCTTCATTGTGCTGCGCAAGAAGCCACTGATCTTCCTGCACTGGTATCACCACATCACCGTGCTGCTCTTCTGCTGGCACGCGTTTGCTACCCTTTCGGCTAGGTGAGTGAATCCATTCTGGTGGTGCAGGGGCTAGCAACCTCGTTGTTGTTGGTTTCTCTGTGCTTTATCTCTTGAGAACCATGTGCTGATTTGATGTTGCGTCGTTTTGTCGTATGTATACAGCGGTCTCTACTTCGTGGCTATGAACTATTCGGTGCATGCCGTCATGTACTTCTACTACTTCCTCACGGCGTGCGGCTTCCGACCACGCTGGGCGCGTCTTGTGACGATCTTCCAGCTGAGTCAGATGGTCGTGGGTGTTGCTGTGTGCAGCCTCAACGTGTACTACATGAAGCAGGGAGACGCGTGCAGTGTGGACCCGGACAACCTCAAGTGGGGAATCATCATGTACTCGAGCTACTTCGCTCTCTTCCTCAAGTTCTTCGTCGAGCGCTACCTGCTGCGCAGCGCCAAGAAGCCCGCGTCAACAGCGAAGAAGATCCAGTAATTTGCACTCGGACACAACACACAAAAGAGATATGCGAAAGCAACGTTAGGATTGTACTTGAAGTAGTAGTGAGCTGCCATCTAAGAGCAGCGGATAAGCTTAACGATAATAAGCTTTTGACATTTGAAATACATGTACCTGCAAGGTCTTTTACTTATGGGAAGTGGTTGAATCATCAAGTGCAGCTACGAAGTCGCAGCGAATGCACCCATCGAGTCACAAGCGATCTTTTTGCAACGGCCGCAAACACGTCGCAGACACACCACTGTTACATCACATTGAAGTTGCACATCGTACTTAACGAAGAGCGACGTCGACGTCGACGCGGCCTGCGTTGCGGTGATGGGCTCCCAAAAATGACGGAGGTCGCCCGCCACTCCTCGACTCGCCCCCGCCGCAATGGAACGGGGGAAGGACCTGCTGGCTGCGGCCGTTAGCGCGCCAGAGACGCACATGAAGCTGGCGGACCCGAACGAGGACACGTACTTCGGCCGCGTGCGCAAGACCTTCTTCATGTTGGACTTCCGCACGGCCTTCACGACGGAGCACGCACTGCAGGACGCGCGCGAGCTGGTGGCGATGCATCGTCGAGGGGAGTTCGTGGATCCGGATAAGCTCGAGCACGCGCAGTACGTGACACACGCCATCCTGCACCCGGACACCCATACGCCGGTCTTCACGCCTCTTCGGGCGTCCATGATCGTGCCCATGAACATGATCATGGACGGCGCGATGCTGCTGGCCAACAGCACCAAGACCACCATCTTCGCGCAGTGGCTCAACCAGACCTACAACGCGCTGCACTATTACGCCAATCGGAACGCGTCCAACGAGGACACAGCCGAGCAGCGGCTGGTAGCGTACGTGGGGGCCACCGCCAGCTCCGTGGGGGCATCGCTCGGTATCCGGCGTTTGGCTAGTCGCATGACCGACGCCAAATGGGCCCCCGCTGTGGCTCGCATGGGCCCGTTCGCTGCTGTCGCGGCTGCAGATCTGCTCAACATGGCGGTCATGAGACAGAGCGAATACCTCAAGGGCGTGCACGTGTACGACGAGAACGGAGATTGCGTCGGCAAGTCGAGGAGGTGCGGTGCTCTAGCTGTTGCTTCATGTGCAGCTGGGCGAATCTTCGCTGCTGCGCCCATTCTTTTGTTGCCGCCACTGATTATCTCGAAGATTGACAAGCACAGCGGATTGTTCACTCGACCGAAGACGCGGTGGCTGCGTGTTCCGACGCTGCTGGGGCTTGTGGGCTGCGCTATCCAGTTTTCAGTGCCGTTGACGTTTGGACTCTTCCGCCAGACAGCGCAACTGGACTCCAAGTATCTCGAGCCGGAGCTACAGCTTGCCACTCGCAAGCAAGACGGCCAACCCGTGCGCGTCGTCACGTACAACAAGGGCATCTAAAAAGACTCGATACAGTACACATCAATACAGTTTTGGTTGTTTAGCCTGCTGTGTCATTTCAATGGTCAAATGAGTGACAACCTACTCGTTAAGAATTGCCCATGACGCCAGAAATGCCTGAATATCTTCCATCTCGAGGCACAACTGAGCAAAAGCCTCGTAAGTTAGGGCTTCCTGCTCACCGTACATGGCTTTCGTTAAGTCCTCGAAGTACGACAGCCGCGGTAACTCGTCACCGACTCTGTCCGGGGTATTGGGGTCGGCTAGAGCTTCAAGTAGCTTATTAGCCCCAACAGCAACTGTGCGGAACAGCAATGTCGCTTCGTCCGCCACCAAGAGCCCAACACGATGCGTTGATACGTTAAAGAGCTCGAAAATTGCTACAAGCGCACAAGACTCACGTCAATTAAAGTCTCCACGTGCCGTACAATCTGCCACAAAATACTTTTTTGCTTGACCTCTCGCGAAAGATGTGGCGCAACTAGGATGAGACTTGCGAGAAGCTCGCACGAATCTACCATTCCGCTGTTCTTCGGGTCGAATACGGCAAATGCTTTTTCAACTGATTCCATTGGAAGGTTGGGGAAGAACGAGTGGAGTACGGTCACATCTAAGTGGAATTCGCGATGAGTTGTGAGCGCGAACTGCGCTAGCGTTTGCTCATTGACTGCATCCGGAAAAATCAAAGGAATAATGCAGACAAAGTGAGTGCTAGACATTCTCAGCCGATCTACGTTGCTACGTACTTGTCTGTGCTGTCGCCAATACTGCTTCACACTTTGGTGAACACGACTTAGTAGCTAGTACACCGACGTCAACGCTACTGACTGCTGCCCCCATTGCGCACTCGAATGGCCGCGTCTGTTTAGCAATTCTGGCGTTCAGCCTAAAGTACGCGGGTTTGAGTTCGGCTGGGAACCAACTGAAACGCTGGACTGACGAAGCATTTGCAGTTGCATCTGGAACAAGCACGTGTCATAACGCGTTAGATCTACTCAGAGACGACGCGGAAGATGCTTGCAAAACGTACTTGACTCCAATCCAGTTCCACGAACCAAGTTTGGCTCTGCACGACGGACACAGCAGCTTTCCGTCGTTACTCCGCACAAAGGACGGGTCTTTCGCCATCCACTGCATCGGCTCTACGAAAATGACTGCGCAAGAGGCTCTGCTAGCTGCTGAATCTGGACTCGTATGCGATAACTTTAAAAAAATTAAGCACCATGTCAATATTCAATCTGGAGAGACTCAACTTTCGCCACTACGCACCTGGTTCCTTGTGGTACACAAGACGTAGTTGCACTTGCGACAACATACAGACTTCCCCGGGCGCTGAAGTTGCGGAACAGCAGCAATATCCACTTCTCCTGTCCTCTTTCGTTGACGTTGCACCATCATAGTACGGAATTCGGCATGTGCTACTGTACTCCCCAGAACGCTGGGGTCGTTCTTCATCCGCTGAAACAGCTCCAGTTGCCTCAAGAATCCAGGGTTAATCGAGATGCACGGTCGAGCTTTCTGCACCACGTCGTACGCTTCCAGGAGCGTTTTCCGTTGAGTTGCCATTAGATACGCCACGCAGATAGCAGCGCTGCGGGACTGTCCGTACACACAGTGCACTAAACAAGCGCTGCCGTGTGCCAGGTGCTTCTTTAAGAACTCGATGCACTCTTCAAAATGCGACAGCAGCAGTTCATCTTCCATGTCGAGGATGTCAATGAGCTGTACGTCACATGGCTACATTGTCACAATAGCGTTAGGATCCTTGCCACTGCCGCTGCAACATATTGTAAAGGTAACAACCTTCGCAGCGAGATTGCCAGTGCCCAATGCAACAACTGCTTGGATCTCGTTCGTCTCTAGGAAGGAGAAGTCCTGCGTCGGCGCTAAACACAGTTAGAGAGCAGTCCTCTCGAGCTATTGCACTGCTTGTGACGCATACCTGCGCCGCTCCTGCCTCGCCAAGGAACAGGGGGAGGTCTCCAATACGTGCTGCCGTCGGAAACCCTTCAAGCAGCGGGTGGTGGCGCTGACGCTCCAGGAGCAGGCTTACGACGGCCATCTCCATGGCTACAGCAGTGGAGCGTAATGCGCAGTGTCGCATTTAAGAGCAATCACGCAGTTTAGTGGCTTAGGCTAAAATTAGCTCATGACAATTATTTTAGAAGCATTTTGGTACCGGTATTGAAATATCACGTTGGCAACGCTGTACAAAGCGAACTTCTGTAACAAAAGCTACCGTTAAACTGTCGCGAATAAGGTGCTGCGTTTTTCTGCAAAAACGATCCTTGAAGCTGTGACGGAATTGTTGAGACCCCGTTTTCAATACTGAGCGACAGTGAATCTCTGACGTCCGAATCACTGGCGTAGATGATTGTCTCCAAGTCAGAATCCTCTTCATCACTTGTCGTCATTCCTGAATTTGCCAAGAACCCCCTCCTTCCCTCAATTCAACATGAAAATCGCCTTCTTCTCCACCCACAGCTACGACATCGAGTCCATGGAGCGCATCGCCAAGGAGGATGGCGTCACCCCCCAGCACGAGCTCAAGTTCTTCGCCCCTCGTCTGGACGTCACGTCAGCTAAACTCGCGGAAGGCTGCGAAGGCGTGTGTATCTTCGTCAATGACGTTGCTGACGAAGCCGCTCTACGTGTGTTGGCTGCTTCTGGCACTAAGGTCGTGTTCCTGCGTTGCGCCGGCTTCGATATGATTGACTTGAAGGTGGCCAAAGAGCTCGGAATGCCCGTCATTCGTGTGCCCGCTTACTCGCCGTATGCTGTGGCTGAACACGCTGCTGCCCTCATGATGACGTTGAACCGTAAGATCCACCGTTCGTACAACCGCACGCGCGAGCAGAACTTCCGTCTTGCTGGCTTGCTGGGCTTCGACCTCCACGGTAAGACCATCGGCGTCGTCGGTACGGGCAAGATCGGTGCTCTGTTCGCTCGTATCGCGGCTGGTTTCGGCTGCAAGGTTCTTGCCTACGATGTGGTCGAGAACCCGGAGGCTCTGGGCTACGGCGTGGAGTACGTCAGCCAGGACGAGATCTGGGCTCGCTCGGACATTATCTCGCTGCACTGTCCTCTGTTCCCGTCGACCAAGCACACCATTAACGCCGACAGCATTGCCAAGATGAAGGAGGGCGTGATGCTGATTAACACGAGCCGTGGTGGACTTATTGACACTAAGGCTCTCGTGGACGGCCTGAAGACGGGTAAGGTCTCTGCTGTGGGTCTTGACGTGTTCGAGGGCGAGGGTGATTACTTCTACTCGGACCGTTCGGGTGCCATCATCGCCGACGAGACTCTAGCTCGTCTGTTTACCTTCCCCAACGTGATCATTACTGGCCACCAGGCTTTCTTCACGAAGGAGGCCCTTGACAACATTGGCCACACTACTATGGCCAACATCAAGGCGTATGAAGCCAAGGAGGAGCTGGTGAACGAGGTCAAGTAAAGTCCTCCATACCCACGAAGTTCGACTGTGAGTCAACACACCCATTATATAGCCGAGATTGTGCCACTTTTCTAGTCGGGAGTAGCTTCAGAACTGAGGTGCAAATACAACGCTTGTCCATCGTCCATAGTGTAAACGAGTGAGACGAGACCAATGCGATCCCTTTGGCGGTTGCAGTTGCTGGCTGTCGTGTGCAGCCTTTCAGAGCACGATGATGGATGAGCGTGGCAACTACCAACGAAGCAGCAGTGAAAAACTGAAGATCGCCAGGTGAGGCAACGAGAAATGCGGCATGGGACTGTGGGAACTCATTGGTAGCTCCGGCTTTTAAGGATCGACGCTGTGGGTTTCGATCTTCTGTCACTGCCATTTGGCAGCTAGATCGATCTCGTCTCAAGTCTGTCATTCCTTGTTTCACCAAGAGCCCCGCAAGTCCCATCAAGTCCAACAATCCACGATGCAAAACTCCATGAAGATCGCCTTCTTCTCGTCGCACAGCTACGACATCGAGTCGATGGAGCGTATCGCCAAGGAGGACAGCGTCACCCCCAAGCACGAGATTCAATTCTTCACTCCACGTCTGGACGCCAACTCGGCTACATTAGCTGACGGCTGCGAAGGCATCTGTATCTTCGTGAACGACGTCGCCGACGAGGCCGCTTTACGCGTGCTGGCTGCCGGCGGTACGAAAGTCGTGTTCCTGCGTTGCGCTGGCTTCGACATGATCGACCTGAAGGTGGCCAAGGAGCTCGGAATGCCCGTCATTCGAGTTCCAGCTTACTCGCCGTACGCTGTCGCCGAGCATGCAGCTTCGTTGATGATGGTTCTTAACCGCAAGATCCACCGTTCGTACAACCGCACGCGCGAGCAGAACTTCCGTCTTGCTGGTCTGCTGGGCTTTGACGTCCATGGCAAGACCATCGGCGTCGTCGGCACGGGCAAAATCGGTGCTCTATTTGCTCGCATTGCCGCCGGTTTCGGGTGTAAGGTTCTCGCCTTCGACGTGGTTCAAAACCCAGAAGCCTTGAGCTACGGCGTGGAGTACGTCTCGTTGGACGAGATCTGGGACCAAGCGGACATCATTTCGCTTCACGTGCCGCTGTTCCCAAGCACCAAGCACTTGATTAACACCGAGAGCATCGCAAAGATGAAGCAAGGTGTGATGTTGCTCAACACGAGCCGTGGGGGGCTCATTGATACCAAAGCTCTTGTGAACGGCCTCAAGTCGCGAAAGATCGGTTCGGTCGGCCTTGACGTGTTCGAAGGTGAGGGTGAGTACTTTTACTCGGACCGCTCGGGCTCCATCATCGCCGATGACGTTCTCGCTCGCCTGTTCACGTTCCCGAACGTGTTGATCACTGGCCATCAGGCTTACTTTACGAAGGAGGCCCTGGACAACATCGCCCACACAACGATGACCAATATCCAAGCGTACGTGGCCAAGGCGACTCTGGTGAATGAGGTGAAGTAAACTCTTAAGCACAAAGGGTCACCATTGCTTGCTGTCCCAAGAAATACTGGGAATGAGCAGCACTATGCCAGCGGAGCTGTAAATAAAATACTCCGGAGTAATGAAAAAAGCCTTCTGGAGTGAAGGTCGGTCTTCAATGACCATCATTCTTACTGCACCAGTCCTCTGTTTTGTCTATTACACCTTGGAAGATCGTATGAATTGCTTTGAGATACCAAAGTACCGTCAACTCAGGGAAGATTTTCCGTTTTTTGTTTGGGT
>LGSM01000497.1:0-23065 GCA_001314345.1 Phytophthora multivora
TTTGGTATATTATTTTTATTTTTCGAATATATTGGTATATATTTTTTATTATCCCTTAAATTATTCATTCCACGGAGAAACGAGAAATTATTAATCCGAGAATTGCATTCTCGAATGCCCTGATTGCAATGGCCACAAACGTGACGATCCGTCAATACTGCGGCACCGACCATAGTGCAGTGGTACAGCTATATCTTACTGGCATGCTTTCCTACTCTTACGAAGGCGAGGACAAGGCCAGCCAGAAACTGTGGGAGCAGGTTCGCCAAACGTCCGTGAACGGCGACCTGGCCGATATTGAGAGCGTCTATCTGACCCGAGGGGGCAATTACTTCGTGGCTACTATGCGCACCAAGGACGACAACGAAGAAGTGATTGGGATGGTCGGACTGCAGCGCCATAGTGACGACGCAGGTGAGCTCCGACGTATGTCCATTAAGGAAGGCTTTCGACGCTCAGGAGTGGGGCGGAAACTGCTCTTCCACGTGGAGGATTGGGCCAGAGATCACGGATTCAAGCGCATTGAGCTGTCAACTGGGTTGGAAATGACCAGAGCAGTAGAGTTCTACAAGACACACGGGTACACGCTCACGGACACGACTGTATTCACGCCTGGGATGGCTCACGAGGAAGCTCATTTTGCCAAGAATCTCTGAGCGGTACGATACCGGTTTTAGACGGCTCTTTTGTTTCCTTTTGGGTTGCCCAAATGTTGACGTAGGATACCCAAATGATAGTTGGCAAAGGTGATAGTTGGCAGACCCTCCCCAATTATCACCTTTGCACTGTTTCCTAGTGCTTATATCCCGGTTGTGCGCTCCCTACATGCGCGTCTCCACGTCGAAATCAAGGCTAGTAAGTTCACGAGCACGTCTTTCATCTTCTTGTCATGTTTCGGCGTCAGGCTCGCCCTTGGTGGCATGGTGAGTGTTCGGGAGAAACCTACCGTTTATCACTGGAACCAAAGTTTAAATATTTGGCTCAGGTATACTATCAACAGTAACAGGGACTTTGAATGTCATACATAACCCCTCGCCGGCAGTGCCGGAGCTGGTGACCGGAGTTGTAGAGCTGGATAGGTGGGCTGGGATTCCCAGCCTGGGAAACAGCCTGAGCACGCAAAGGGTGCTCCGATTGGCTATTAAACATCAGTTGCACTTAGGTCATGACGACCTCCCAGCAGCCAGAGCTCCGCATCCGCCAGTATGCACCTGAAGACCAGCAGGGCGTGAACGCCGTCTTCGCCGACGGATGCGAGTTCTACCGCGACAGCCTTCCTAGCCATGTGCAGGAGCACTGGACGGACTTCATCCAGGAGAGTCTGGACGGTGATCTGGCACGCATTTCGAGCGCCTATATCACTCCGGGCGGCAACTTCTGGGTTGTAACGACTCCGGACGAAGAGAAGATCGTGGGCATCGTGGGTCTGGAGAACAAAGGCGATGGTGTGGGGGAGCTGCGACGCATGGCCGTCTCAAGCGCCTTCCGTCGCCACGGTCTCGGCCGGCGGCTGGTGACTGTGTTGGAGGACTGGGCCAAGACCCACAACTTCACCAAGATCATTCTAATGAACGGGGGCCCAAAGGACGACGCTCGCGCCTTCTACCGCGCTATCGGCTACCTGGACGTCGGCATGAAGGTGGTTTCAGTCGAACCACACGTAGAGGTCTTCGAGCTCGCCAAGCTCCTGTGAGCACTCATCTCAACAATTCGGCGGCGTCCCGGTGTTGCAAGGACACGCGAGCAAAAGCGGTACATTCATCAATTACTCTTTCCTCTCAGCTTTCGTCGACTACCCTACGATCGAATCAAACTTGATGCGCCTTCGCCTCCATCGCTTTTATTGGCTCTTTGCATGCAGCACCGGCATTGTCTTTACTAACAAAAGGCCTTGGAAGCAGACTGGTATCAAGCCCAGTCATTTCCCATTTGACCTCAGTTTGAGCCACCAGCGAGTGCAACACCAGAACGCGATGCCCCCGACTGTTTCCTCCACGATTGTGCCGCCGCCGGCTCCGGTGCCGATTCACGACGTGGCCAAGGTTTTGGTCCGCGAATTCCGCAACGAAGACTTGCCCCAGGTGATTCAACTATTCAAGGACGGCATGCTACACTACCCCAAGAACCAGCAAGACCCGCGTTTGCACGAATACATTGACGACAGTTTGAAGACGGACCTCAGCAACATTACAGAGACGTACGTCACACCCGGCGGCAACTTTTGGGTTGCTACCCCTCGCGACGAACCGACACTAGTGGTGGGTATGGTTGGCCTCGAGGCAAAGCCGAACAGCGAAGGCGAACTGCGCCGCATGTCCGTCAAGAGCACCCATCGCCGATACGGCATTGGGCGTCTACTCATTTCGGAGCTAGAGCACTGGGCTACAGAGCATAACTTCCATAAGATCTGGCTCACTACGGGCGGCGTCATGGGAAAAGCACGAGTTTTTTACACGTCGACAGGCTACACGGAGACCGAGGTGCTGCTTGTTGGCGAGGAGCCTCGCTTTGAGGTGATCAGGATCGAAAAAGTGCTTGTGCCTGCAATTTTTGCATAATTCGCATGGAACCTTAGAAAAGCATACCGGAACCTGAGCTTATTACAAGTTGCAAAATTTACAAGATGGCATACACCAACCAACCGGTTACCTTAACCACTGATCCTTTAAACTACAGTATGATACCGGTATAATAATTCCTCATCTAATCGGTTGTCTTTCATCTCATCGTTTGTTTATTGCCGTTCATCATCACGTACTCATCTAATCGTTTGTGCAACGCCAAACGTCCGTGCTTCACCCCAGCTTTATCATTTCGAGATTTAATTTGAACTGCACAAGTCCGCTCACCCATGGCCCCCACGGTATCGTCGACAACAGTGACTCCACCAGCTCCGGTCCCAGCTGACGCCACCAAGATCGTGATTCGTCAGTTCCGTTCGGAAGACCTGCCGCAAGTGATTGAGCTCTTCAAAGAAGGAATGCTCTGCTACCCTGCTCAGAGGGAGAACCCACGCCTGCTTCAGTTTATTGACGACAGTCTCAAGACGGATCTGATGGACATCAGAGGCACGTACATCGATCTTGGTGGCAACTACTGGATCGCTACTCCTGCTGATGAACCGACACGTGTGGTGGGCATGGTTGGCCTCGAATCCAAACCCAACAACGAAGGCGAGCTGCGTCGAATGTCAGTGAAGAGCAGTCACCGTCGGTACGGAGTCGGTCGTATGCTGCTATCAACGCTGGAGCGATGGGCTGAGGAGCATCAGTTCGACAAGATATGGCTCGCTACTGGCAGTGTGATGCAGAAGGCAAGGGACTTTTACATCCGTGCGGGCTACATCGAAACTGACGAGTATTTCATCCCAGAAGACAGTCCAATTTACGGCATAGTCAAGCTGGAGAAGGCGCTGACATCTTCAGGGTTTGTAGGTGCACGTTGCTAAAGCACCTGTTACAAAATAAATGTACTTCGAAGGACGCGCGCTTGCATTGTATTGCTATTGCTCGCACGTGTAACACCGGCACGAGCGGCAGTCTCCATCGGCGGAATGATGGTCTCCATTTACGGTGACAAGTTCAAGAACACGTACGTATACGGTCGTTGGATTACGGGATCGGACAACATGAACTTGAGGGCCGTAATACATGAAACCCAACATCCACTTTGGATTTCGACTTCTTCCCCTCTAGCTAACTTCACCCCGTTTACTGAGTTGTTATGGACACCTCCAACGCTGCCGTCGACATTGTAATTCGTCAATTCCGAGCCGAGGATCTGCCTCAGGTCCTGGAGGTTTTCAAAGCAGGAATGCAGTCGTACGCGGCGTTCCGCGCCATGCCTGAGGAATCCGAGGCGTATCTTCAAGAGAGTCTAAGCACCGATTTGAGCGACATCGTTGGCACCTACATCACCCCCGGTGGCAATTTCTGGGTTGCAACGTCGACGACAGACCCTACACAAGTGCTGGGCATGGTCGGACTCGAACCAAAGGACAACGAGGAAGGAGAATTGCGCCGATTGTCCGTGAAAGACACGCATCGACGCTTTGGTGTTGGGCGAAAACTCATTTCTACACTCGAGCAGTGGGCCCTGGACACCGGATTCGCTAAAGTGTGGCTGACGACGGCTGGAGTCATGGACAAGGCCCGAGCGTTCTACCCGTCGATGGGGTACAAACAGACGGCTATAATTCTAGTCAGCGAAGACCCACCGTTTGAGGTGTACAAATTCGAGAAATTGCTAAAGGCGCCAACTCAAACGGCTCACAGTTCAGCAGATATTGTTGTGCGTCAGTTCCGCGTGAAAGACTTGGCGCAGGTAGTGACGCTTTTTAAGGACGGCATGACCCACTACCCAGCACACAAGAAGAATGCCGAAGTGTTGGAACAGCACATGACTGAGGCTATAACTTCTGGAGATCTCAGCAACATCGAGGCAACGTACATTAAACGCGGTGGCAACTTTTGGGTAGCCGCACCTCGTTCGGATCCCAGTGAAGTGGTTGGCATGATCGCACTCGAAGCTCAAGACGACAACGTAGGCGAATTACGTCGCATGTCGGTGAAGACGAGCTATCGACGTCATGGTGTTGGGGGTCTACTGATCAGGGAGCTTGAAAATTGGGCTCAAATTCACGGCTATCGGAAGATTTGGCTGGGCACAGGAGCCGTGATGGACAAGGCGCGTGCGTTCTACTCGTCGATGGGGTACACTCAGACGCAGACCGTCGTTATCCACGAGGAACCACTCATCGAAGGCGTGCTGTTCGAAAAGAAATTGGTCAATGCACCGTTCGCTTGAGAACTGTCTTGAGTCGGATAACGAGTCACAAGTGATCCAGCCCCCACTTTGTTTCTTGATCATTCACACATGACAAATGGCAGTCTATAATTTGGAGAGTTCCATGACACCGACGCGACATTACATTCATGCAGCGAAGCTAGCGCCTTTATACTCTGCTCCCCAATATATAACTTACTTAATTCCTAGCGTTTGCCATGTCCGCCATGGCCTTGAGGTTCACGGCCATGGCATAGACGAAGAAGACAATAAAGATGATCCAGATTGCGATGCACGCAAACTTACTGTAGCCGCCGTATACGCGCATTTGCTGTGCGTCCAGTTTCTGCCTGGGCAGCAGAAGCACCGAGAAGAGCGACATCGCGTGCACTGCGTACGCAATGAGCAGTAGCAACAGAAGTCGGCCCGTTCCGTCGTCAAGTGTAACAGGAGCAGCCTTTGCCATCCAGTCACTGCTGAGTGTTCGCATCGCGATGGCAATCGTACTGCGGAAGGACAGCAACATGCCCTGAGTAGCACCTTCCGACCCGTTTTCAGCGATCTCGGTAGCTGGGATTAGCGAGAAAATAGTGATGATACCGTCTGTGAACCCAGGAATGCAGCCAAGGGTGTCGTAAAAGGCTTGGCCACGCACCGACGGCACATAAACCATCATGATAGCACGGAAGGTCTCCGGAATAACCATCACCGCGATACCCAAGCACACACACCGTCGCCAGGACGAGTTGGACCAGAAGAGCTTCCACAGGACCATAGCCGCCAATGTGGTCACGTACTTGAGCGCGTTGGTCACGAGCGTCGTGCTCGGGTTGAGTCCCGCCATACTGACAAAGACGGCGTTGGCTGCACCAAAGTAGAACCGCGTGGTCGCCAGCAGAATGCACAGGAACAGCACAAGTTGCCACACGGCGCGCTGCTGGCACATCCGGAAGAAAGCTCCGACACGAGCGCTGGCTGTGGTCGGCGCCGTCGTGATCATGGCCACGCTGCCTTCCTCCGCGACGATCTCGTTCATCAGACCGGCCTCAGCGTGGACAGTTCGCTCGGTGCAGTTGCGCAGCACAAAAGGCACCGGCATGAGACTCAGAAGCGCCAGCATGGCGTAGGCCCAGAACGGGTCGATGCGTAACGCGTAGTTCTTCTTGTTGTCGTCGAAGCGGATGAGAACAGCAGTCAACCAGAGTCCCACCCACTCGACACCAGTACGGAACAGCAGGTAGTTAATCTGTAGCGTGCCACGGGTGGTGAGAGGCTCGCGTTGGGAAAGCTCGATGACGCGGGCATCCGTGGCGATCTTGCTGAGCATGGTACCGAACGTGGCCCCCATGATCAGAATCATGTAGTAAATGATGTAGTTTGAAAGCTCTTCTTCTGTCGATGAGTCCACATCTACAGTAGCAGAGAGAATCATCATGCCCATGCACATGATAAAGCTCAACAGGGCCCCTGTGATCATGTAGGACTTGCGACGGTAACCTCCAATAGGCAGCACATCCGACAGTAGTCCCAAGAAGAAAGCGAGCGTCGTCGGGATACTCAGCAAGCACTCAATCACGACAGAACTCTCGGATCGCTGCAACAACAGCGAGTGCATGAGCGTCGGACGCATGCAATACCTGAGCACCGCGTAGATGAGACTGCTCTGCGCTGTGGCGAATAGCAAACCATAGTACGAAGACGAGAAGAGACTGACGCCGCCTCCTTCACGCAGTGCGCCGAACTGCTGGTAGTTGAAGAACTTGTTGCCGGCCACGAAGCGGTTGTTGCCCAACATGGCGGAGGGCTCGAGGCTGTCGAAGCTGCTGCGCCCGTCTGGGCCGTACGTCATCGTCATGGCCGAGTGTCCGTGCTCCATGCCGCCGTAGTTGGACTCCTGCACTGAGTTGGTGTAAACGGAATTGGCGCTGTAGAACCCGCCGCCCTCTTTGTGGTTGGACGGCACGCCCATACTCGCTGGACCTGGGAATCAGCACGCGAAAACTGTCGTTTGCCCGGTGAATTCCAGAGTGAGACCGAACCGAACGAGGTTTGCAACAAGGTAAAGAGCGGGGCATGACAAGCGGCTGATGGAAGCGATCCTGAAACTGCTGACTCTATCGTGCCTACAGTGGGACAAAAGAGTTGAATACGTACGGGTTATGCGCGCTTTGAGTCATTTGGAGCCAGGAATTCCGGATACGGAACTGGGCGAGATATCTTGGAATAAGTATGCTTGTATTTTGCTACTTAAACGAAGTATGAACGTCAAATACGGACGAATTGTGTTGACTTCGATTTTGTATGCGGCAACTCACGGCCAATTTCGACCTCGATTTGCAAGGGAAAGAAGAGCAGGGTCAACACGGCGGGATCAAGAGGCAAAGCATTCTTGGCTCCCGCTTGCAACGCACGCCGGCCTCCGAAAACGCAGCCGGTTTCGAGAGGAACACTGTTGCAGACCGAGGTGTTTGTTCGAAGAGTCAATTAGGGGATGGTCCATTTTCCGGATAAAGTAATTTGTGACTTTCGAGCGCGATCTACGCATTTTCTCCGTTCAGAATTCTACCTGAAGATGTAGTGGTGCTGCCACATCGACGCTGGCCACCGAAGGCTGCAGCGCAGTCTCTCTAGCGAAACCAGAAGTTGCCGATCTAGCTCTGACCTCAATCCGATTCATGAGCACATTATGTTGCTCATTCGTTGATTCTACAAACTAATTTCACGATGAAGACCGTAGTCGACCAGATGCGTTCAACATGGCGTCTGGGAGAGATCACCTCTACCTTGGCATGCGTGCTTTTGAAGTGCCGAGGTTAGCAGCTACTGCACCGTACTCGAAGTATCAGCTGTAGCAGCTAAAAAAAATGTCCAAATTATTGCTGGACCAAATGTCCATTTTGCATCGGTTTTCCACATCTCGATCATGAAGCGTTCCGCTCACCCAGATGCCGCCACCTTCAGCAGCGGGTTTTAGGTCAACATCACTGCAGCGCCGGCGCCGTAACCTATCCGACACCACTAGGACCTAGTCTAGGTCGCTTGCAGACACGGGGTCTTCCATTCCGGCTCAAATGCCACAAGTCGACCGCCGACTCGACGCCGATGAGCTCTTCCTATGCAAACCGCTCATGCATGTAGAATTCCCGTATAGCGACTGTCACAGCAAGATGAATGTTGCCAGTGGCAACTTGCCACACGAACGTTATCTGTTCCCTTCCGTGAGCTGCAACACGTGCAGGTACAGCGTCGCGTGAGGAAAGGAAATGCACTTGCGGTGCAGTTGCAATTATAGTAGGTATGTACCACGTACATGTAGCAACGTTAGCGATGAGGCCAGTGGCCATAAGTCACTCACTTCGGAGGGTATTGAGCTACGCACGCTAGTCACTCTATTGCATCGCACACCCATACTAAGTGCTGCTGGTGAAGCAATACGAACGTTTTCACGGGGGAATACAGTAACCGTCAGGTGGCAAGTCTGTTGCGGTGCAAGTCGTCAGCGCTACCAACAAGAGTGGATGATCGACAAACTCTCTATCCTTGACGAGTGAGCATTGCTGGGAAGTTGTAATTCCACACAAACACTTGCCACCCGCAGCAATCCCAGCCGGTGGCGTGCACCTGGTGCCTTACACGCGGCAACAGGAAAGCGCGGGCCAACATTCGAGTTGCATGTCGGTCAATTGCAGCATCGCAAGCAAACGCTTACATACGGATTAGTACTCTTTTTCATACTCTGTTGCTGCAGCTACCGCCTACAAACACGGACATATTCGAGATCAACACGGAGATGGACTTGATGAACACCAACCGGCTGGATGAAGCAGCATTGCATCCGGTCGTCAGCTGTCGGACATCCAAGCTCTCTGCAGTACAGCAAGGTCCCTTACATTGGATGATGAAGGAGCGAGAGTCGCGTGTTCCAACGAAATGTCGGGTTGCTCTGGTCTTTAGTTTGTCTGCAACAGCCTGTGTCTGTGTGCACACACGTCACCATTGCAACTCAATCGTGACCGTACCGGCTTGGACGTTCACTTCAACCTGCACTCTATTAGGGAATATATTTCATCTATACTTGATGTTTGTAAGGACGTAAAACCCACAGTTAGGAATTATCGGCACACAAAGAACATCAAGCCCACCGAACTGGCCGCACTGCTCGAGCTGCACCTGCACGCCTCTCCTCGTTTTCAGCAGCCCTCATGACGTCCATCTTCAGCGCAGGCCAGTCCATCTCAAGCATCGGCAAGTCCATGACAGCCATCGCTCGCGTGGAGGAACATCTCGCCACTTTCATGAAGAAGGCAAAACAAATGCGAATTAATTGCAGTTGCAGACGTATAAAAGTCTCTGACAAGCATTTGCTGTGGCTGTGGACAGGTGATTTACTTCGAGAAGTTCTTCCAGCGCATGGGGCCGAATCTACCAGCTTGTACGTCTCTCAACAATTAATTGCCTATACTTTTACTTAATTCATTGTGGTGTATATCGTGCCAGGCGTAATGGATACGGCGTCGTTGTTGTTTCAGCGCTGCTACGAGTATCGAGACGAGATCCGCGACGAGCTCGAGTGAGTCACCTTTCGCAGGGATTCGTTCTTGGCAGTGTGCTCTTGGTAGTGTGTTCTCACTATTTTTCTTGCAGATCGAGTGTTGCATACGTGGCGGATGCAGGTCGCTGGGTGGTCGGAATAGGCGACTGGAACAGCAAAATGGAGAACCGTCTGAACCAGATCAGTGAGCTGGTGCTGCTCGCCAATACGTTGCTGACGGAGTATGCAGTGACCGGAGAAGTGGGGGCTGAGGGCCGCCGAGAGGAGCTGGATGCGTATCTGCAGATTTTGTCGGCAACTGTCACGCTGAAGAATGCACCTGCGAATGGAAAAGTGACTACGACCTCAGGTGGCCGGCCTCCAGTTGCCCGGGCGCAGTCGACCTCAGCCGCGGAGTTTAGCTCGGAGATGTCAGCACTTGGCACGGAGATCACAGGAGCTTTCTCGGAGATGTTTGGAAACAAAGAGTTGGGACGATCTAGTTCTATGGGGCAGACAACCAGGCCGCAAAGCACTGGCATTGATAACGATGCGATGAACCCGTTCACATCTTCGTATCGACGACCAGTCGATCCGTACACCACGGGGGCAAGCAGTGCTGGTGCCTCGGTCAGTAGCAGTGTGCAGAGTCTACCAGATGGAGCCAGCACAGTGCCTGAATACCCGCTTTCTGACGGAGACACGCCTGAGGGGCCGTTAAGCCCTGTGAGTATGGGGGAGTATGAGTGCTTGGAAATCGATTCCATCCCGAAGTATGCGGCGTTCAAATCGTCAGCGAAACTTGCATCGCGACGCCAATATGCGCCTGGTAGCGGAAGCAACAGTCTGGCAGCCAGCGTTACAAGCGATGGAGGAAGAAGTGCATACAGCGAGTCTAGCGCTGAGTCCCACGAGTTGTTTCCGTTGCCAGTTTCCAAAAGTCTGAGCTCACTGGAAACCACCACCTCTTTGAAGAAGAAACCTCCAATGCAGCCTATCATGGACATGAACTACTCGTACGACTTCCAGTGCGAGGCAGCATACAACCCGTTCCTCTCTCCAAATACACCGGGGCCGATTGCCGGCAATGGATCCGCCGGGATAGAATCACCATCATCATTGGAAATACCTCCGACACGACACGACCAAGCGAACGCTACGACTGCATCCATGTATTCTTCGCCGCCTACACAGGTATCAACCACGTCATCTGCTGTGATAGATCCAACCCCTGCTACTTCATCGTTCAGCGAGCCTGTGCTTGGGACAGTGGCGCCGCTCCCAACACTTCACGAAGCTATCGACTACACCCAAGGACAACCACCAACTCGTGCTGCGCCAATCAGAGGACAAGTGTCTTGGAGTACAAACAGCGCTCAAAACAGAATGGATTCCGCTGACGAAGACGCGACAGCAGCTTTGGTAGCTGCTCTTAGAGCGTCAACAACGGAACAGGAGCACCACAGCAGTGATCACGAGTACGATCTGTTTGGAGTGGGGAAATAAGCTGGGGAATGATCAGCTTCAGTATCATAATTGTGTTTCGCACCTCTTCTCGTTTTACGCCTAGTGCTGGTCGTTCTTGTGGCGCTTATAGTGCTCCGACGAGTCCGGGAGAGGGGGTGCGACCTCAATATTCAAACGCTGGCGCAGCTCCTCAATTGGCGTCTCGAACTCTTCTTCGTACATGACGCAGTGCAGTGAGTGCGCTTTCTTTGAGGCGCGACTGGCCCAAGGCACGTACATCTTCATCAGCAGACAACGTTCCTCGCTGGAAAGACGCAACGGGCCCACGAAAGCGCTGAGTGCACTCACTGGCAGCTTGGAGTGCGCCATCTCAACATACTTGAGAGCGATCTCGCCCAACACCGTCGGAGGCACGTTGAACAGTGTGTGCCAGAAGTCGTGCAGCTCGCGGTGGCGCTGCATGACGTAGGCGAGCTCCGGGTCGTCCACGAAGCGCACGAGCGAGCGGCCATCGGCGTCGAAGCCATGCGAATCCATAAACGCGGCATAGTGGCGGCCGAAGGAGTCGGCAGGCAGCGCGCGCAGGTACTCCATGTCGATCTTGTCGTTGCGGATCACAGGTTTCTCAGCCAAGATACGCGCGCCAACGGGGTCAGCGCACATGCGCGCGTGAATACGGCGCAGCGCGTCGCGGCCCGTGACTTCGCCCAGCGCAGCCAACATGTCGCCGCGCTCCGGGTTCGCGAACACGGTGAGCGCTGACGTGACGGACAGCACGAGTTTCTGCAGAGGAGTCGTAGGCATGTGCGAGTCGTAGTGCACCCGTCGCTGTGGCAAACCAGCCACAGGAGCCATCGCCTGATCCGAGAAGGACGCAGCAGCGCGCGTAGCAGTAGCCGTGGCATGCGTAGCAGCGGGAGATGTGCGCGTGAACACGCGCGCTGCCGCGGACACCAAGCGAGAGCGCAACATGGGAGACATCGTGCAGGTCGAGGAATGCATGCTAGCAGGGTCAGGGCGATTCGCTATTTGTTTTTTATCCAATCACAGTGTCTGGAGACCGCAGATTGGTCAAAACGTTTGGGTACGATCTTCGCCCCGCTTAGGTACGACTTTGATCGTCGCTCTCATAGCAAGACACTAACGGCGCGAGCGGACGAGGGAGATGGCGGACAGCAGACGCGTGTTCGTGCAGCTGGCGGGTGTGCAGGGATCGCAGGTGGAAGTGGGCGCTCCCGTCTTGGCCTTCGTCATGCCTACGGACTCGTGGCTCTCGGTCGTCAACGAGTTCCTCATGGTGCGGTAATTTATACGTGTCTCCTCTGAAAGTCTTAGGCTTGCAAGTACATGCGAGCCAATGGGGGCGTAGTATCTGATGTGGACTATGTCATGGTGTCACAGAGCTGTAATGACGACGACATGGAGGTGGAACAACGTCCGCCTGGACTGCTGGAAGGCTGCGTTGTGCTGCACGCAGCGTCGTTACAGCAGATCTCGGACCCGGCCGGCTGTGAAGACGGCAAGCAATACATCCTATGTATGACCGCAGACGACGCTGTGACGCTACAGAAGCAGAGGTTCGGGGACAGCAGCGCCAGCAGCGTCACCGGCACGAGCGACGCTGATGCATTGGCACGTGGCAGCATTGCGTTGACAGATCAATTGGAGTCCCTGGAAGAGCTGGACTATTACTTCGACGATGCAGGAACCTTGCGTCACTGCCGCACAAACCAAGCTGTGTACGAGCTCATGAGCGACGAACGACGCGCTGGAGAGCTGGACGATATTGTCAAAGCTGCAATCTTCCACATTCAAATGGAGATGCTGGCGGAATTAGCCTTCAAGCAGGCTCGACTCCCACTGGACCCAAGGCCGGACGAGCCGAAGGAAGCTCGATCCAGTATCTTTTTGACGTCGGACTGGCGCACGAACGCCAACTTGCTCGTGGTGGTCAATGGCGGGCGAGGCGCGCAGCCTGGTATTTGGAGTCGTGATCTGCTGATCCAAGAGGGTTTGGAGCTGGGTTCAATGCTGCCAGTCATGCGTCGAGCTACTACGTGCAATTTTGCTGTGGCAGTGGTGAATCCGTCTACGAACAATGTGACCATTGGAAACGATACATTTCCGATTCGAGGCAGCTCGTCTCCTGATGAGCACATGCTCTACGTGTGGGACAACATCATCGCCCGTGCACAAGCCCGCAACGTGTACTTTTTGGCCTATTCGTTCGGTGCCAAGTCGGTGGTGACGCTCATTCAAAACCGCGAGGAGCAAGTCGTCAAGCGCGTGAATGCGCTCGTGTTTGCAGAAGGCGCCTACCGCATGGATCCGTCGACCACGTCTCCGGCCGTGGCCCAGTTCTTGAAGCAGCGCGCTATTAACTTTAAGGGCGACGCTCAGATCTCCGTTGGCGGACATATTCCAGCAGAAGAGGAAAAACTATCGTGCAGTTGTTTATCAGTTGGCGATCTGACAGCGTCAGGCCCATCGGCTGACAGCAAGGCACCTCCAGCTTCAGCCCCCACATCCGCGCTTTCCAAGCGCAGCAGCAGCAGTAACAAGGCTCGCACTATCAGTCTTTCGCTGGAAACATCGTTCACCTACTTTGTGGCTGCGCGTGATCGCGGCTGTGGCGCTGCTCAATTCATATCGGAGTCTGAAGCCAAGACTCGAACGTGGCTTGGGAATGTGATTCGCCATCGTCTTGACTCTCTCAAGCCCAAGAAGCAGAGTCGTCGCCTCAGTACAGCTATGGGCGCCCACGCGAGTGAGTCTCCGCACCACCGGAAAACTGCTCGCCGATCGTCCCTGGACACAGACGCGAGTTCGTCTGCCATGCGCGCATCGATCGCTAGTAGTCGCGGCAGTAACTCGTCGAGTCATCACTCGCACGGTGTGTCTGTGAGTGACTTTGATTTGATTAAGGTAATCGGCAAGGGATCGATCGGAAAGGTCTTCCTCGTGCGCAAGAAGGACACACACGTTGTGTATGCCATGAAGGTGCTTCGCAAGAAGAATGTGGTTCGGCATGGGCTGGAAGAGCACATCAAGACAGAGCGCCTGATTCTGGAAGAGATCGATCACCCATTTATCGCTCGACTGCGCTTCTCGTTCCAGACCAAAGACAAGCTGTATCTCGTGACGGACTATTGCTCTGGCGGCGAACTCTTCCATCATATGTCCGACAATGGTTTCTCGTACGAGCTGTCTCGATTTTACGCGGCTGAGCTGGTGCTGGGCCTTGAGCATCTTCACCGCCTCAAGGTCGCCTACCGTGATCTAAAGCCGGAGAACATTCTTGTTGAAGCGTCAGGTCACCTGCGCATTACAGATTTTGGATTGTCCAAGCTAAATGTGGTTTCGGACAAGGGTGCACAGACTCTGGTGGGTAGTCCCGAGTATCTCGCGCCCGAGGTGTACAATATGCAGAAATACGGCTACGCTGTCGACTGGTGGTCACTCGGAGTGTTCCTGTACGAAATGCTCACTGGCGTGCATCCGTTCTTCGACGACAACCGCGAGATTATGGTCAAGAAGATCATGACGCCTGGCTCCGTGCGCACCATGATGCCGCCCGAGATGCCTCCAGAGGCTGCTTCGTTGATTTGCGGCCTTCTTACCTTTAACCCGACCGAGCGCCTAGGCTCACGTGGTGCACAAGAACTACGGGACCATCCGTTTTTCTCCGGCGTATCGTGGGACGCGCTAATGGGGCGGACGGTGGCACCTCCATGGCACCCGGTGGTGCAGGACGAGCTGGACGTGGGGAACTTCGATGCCGAGTTCACATCGGAGCCCGTCGTAGACAGCGTGTGCACGCACCAGTCCATGGTGCTGAGCTCGACGTTCGCTGACTTTACATTCAACCCCAGCATTTCGGATTCGATGCGCAAGCGATAAAGCTTAGAATAAGACTGCCGAGTCCGATATCTGGTTTTGCTGTCCTCTAGCCTAACGCTTGGCCGGAAATGAGCAAATAGTTGTGTACGTGCGTGTAGTGAACCAACAAAATCCTAGTCGTTCTTTTGTGAGCTTTCCTAGTTGTCCTAGTTGTCATAGCGCCAGGATATTGCAGTGCAACAAGAAAGCAAACGCGGTGGATGCAGAAATGTTTTTATGCTCATTCGACTCAACGGACGGAGATTGGAGGCCGTTGGCAACGTAAAGAGACCAGCGAAGTGTTAAATCCACATGAGCGCCGTGTCAGTGATGTGTCGGTGCTCCTCGATGTTCCTAAGCTCCGTTGGTCATCTCCGGCGCTGACCACCAACAGTGTTTTGGCAAGTTTTTTTCAGTCGGAGCACGTCTGTAACGGCCACGGCGACGTTGAAGTTATCTAGCCAATCACTAGTCGTTATTTCGAGAACTTCAAGAAAAAAGATAACGGCTGAATAATTCACCCAGTCATTAGACAATTAGCGCCGGAAGGATAGCGCACGTGCTCTCTCGGTGGCGACAATTTCACAAGATCAGGGTATCCAAGCACTACTCGCGTTGAAAGTTGCGTGTTGTGGGCACTCAGGGAACGTGGGCTCTCTCGTTTTACCTTCGCTCCCACCTTGTGCGAGTCTCTGAGGCAGCTATACGAAGCCCGTGCTGACACTTTTGATGCCAGTCACTGGCAGCCAGTGTGTCACCAGCTTGGTGTGCTGGTCAAGTTTTTCAACGCAGTCGCCAGCGTGCTGCTGACCTCCACACCCTTTCGCCTCGATATTGGAAACAGATTTCCAGGACGAGATTAGAGAGAGCGGTTAAAAGTGCATTAACGTGCCAATCACTGAAATTAAACTCGAAGTTCTTTCCTTTTAGGTGCTCAAACAAGCTGCTTTTGTGTACTGCTAAATGAAAATGCTTTGTTTTGCCGGCAATAAGGCTTTAGCTCGTCGTAAAAACAGCAAAAAAATCAACGCCTAAGCTGAAATTACTTCGCTGGTGGTTTCGAAACGGCCACGACACCAGTCTTCTGCCGGACTTGCCAGCCTTTTCTCCTGCGTGGACTGTCGCGGGCCAACGCCTTTGCCAGTCCGGACGGCGCTCAATATATACCTTTTCGCGCCGTCAAATCAAGAGTCCATTGATAGCAGCGCAGGAAGCCTGGCAAACAGCTCTGGAACAGTTCTACTTGTAGTTTGCGCTCCACCAACCAGCCATCGTGCCTTCTGACATTTACCTCCACAGGTACCGCGCCCTTTCACTAAGATCTACTACGCCCCTCTTTCCAGAAATCTTATTCTTTCGTTCGCTGTGTATGTGCAGAGCAAAAAGCCTGATACCTCCTGGCTTTCGTTGCTGTTCACAATCCGAGTGGACAAGCTCCAGCCACACACACACACACACACACAAGACTTTGGGTCATTCTTTTCTTCACGGTACAAAAATGCTCAACATCCAACTACCGGAACACCCGACAGTCAAGGCAGACAGCGGCTCTCCGTCGTCACCCTCCGGTGCCACGCAAGCGGAAGGAGACCAGGATTTCGCTGCGTTTCTCGAGATCGGATCGCCCTACGGCTTCAAGCATGACGTGCACATCCACTACAACTTCCAGGAAGCGAGATTCGAAGGCATTCCGGACAACTTCGCAGACTACCTCGTCTCTGGAGCCTCGGAGCGAGGGCGAGCAGATACGATCTGCGCACTGGACCCATCGGCGTCTCCGATCCCAAAGACCGGACGTCGCGCCAAGCGGACACGGACGAGTTCCGCCCCACCGGGGAGTTTGAGCTTGTCCAGCATGATCGGGAGTCTCCAACCAGTCGACAGCAACGACCCCGTTCGGATCATGAACCAGCACTTCAAACTGCCCTTCCGCCAGGTGCCGCGACTTGCCGTCCCAGGCTACGAGGAGAGGATCCCGGCAGTGCTGATCATGCTGCAGCAGCACTTCGTCGGTAAGCAGGGATACGTGACCCCTCACATCTTCCGAGAATCGCCCAGTAAGGCTGAACGAGACCAAGCGATGATCGATATCAACTGTGGGGCCTTTCGAGGAGCGAAGCACGACGTCCGAGTGCTGGCCGATTTGATCAAACTCTGGTTCCGAGAGCTACCGCTGCCTATTCTGCACGAAATTCCAGCAGGCGAGATGGAGCGCCTAGCATCAGCGGATAAAGTCGACGTTGAAGTGCTGAGCCTATTGGGGGATCTGGAACGCAGTATCGTGCTGTGGTTAGCTGACCTTCTGGCCTACGTGGCCGAGTTCCAACCGCTCAACCACATGGGTGTGGACCAACTCGCCATCGTCATCGCCCCAAATCTCGTGCGGCTAGAGACGGAGAACCCCATGGTCGCTGTCGCTCTCTCCAAAGCTGCCGTCGACCTTTTCAGAGGAGTGTTGCGGTCACGATTCCAGCGGCGTCAGGAGTTGAAGGCTGCTGGGGTCATTGAAGAGGATGACGAAGACTCGCCGATGGAAGCGTAGCTTTGCCTTGGTATGTACTATGATCCTCAGGTGTTCCGATAGCCTACATCTATGTATAAAGCTTACTTCCCCCGTGAGCTTGTTTAGTTAGCAAACCTGCATGTGATGAATGCTGATCATAATCTAGTGTGAATTTGTTACTATGAGGAAGTTGAAGTGCAAACGTGTGCGTGTCATAGGTGGACAACTATGCTACTACTTACAAGCTGGGCTGCCAGGCAGGTTGCTAAATCTCTATCTAATCCAAGCTCGAAAGTTGTCATCAAGCACTGTCACTAGTACAGATAGGGCTGTAATTTCTCGATTCGGATCTCATCCTGGCACAGACTCTCTTCCAGTGCGGTCATCGCGTTGAGGAAATATGCGCGGTCTTCCAGGAACTTGGCACGCGATCGCCGACCCATTCGTTGGCGCTCCTCTATGGAAAGCAGTAGAATCTGTTCCACACCCCGCTCCATGTCGGCTACATCCACTTGAGCTAGCGGCATAAATAAGTCTCCCTTGGTCTGCCACCACCACGCATGCGGCTCTCCTACCAGCACGCCGCTCTTCTCGTCCACGAGCTCGTTCATCGGTGGAACGTTCGTCGTCAGGATCAGAGCGCCGACACTGCGAGCCTCGTTGATATAGTGGCCGAACCCTTCCGTCTCACTCGGACACAGATGGAGTCCGATCTGGTTCTGCAACCGGTCCTTCTCTTCAGCAGGGACCGAACCGCACGCGTAGTCAACGTTCTGCAGCCGCCACGAGTCCTTGTCACCGAACTGCTCCTCGATCCACGCGCACAAATCTGCTTTAATCACCCGGATGATGAGTTGCGGCCACTCGGGATGAAGTGACCACGCTTGGAGGATCACGCGCGTGTTCTTGAACGGACTCCAGCCTGCCAAGTGCAAGAACGACGTCCAGTCTCGTTGAACCGCTGGCTGGTACAAGTCCCGACTCGTGTGCTTGGTGTAGAAGACCGAGTACGAGAGTTGGTGGCGATGCCTGTACTCGAGCACTTTCTTCAGTCCGATGCGGTTCTTGACCATCATGACTCCGACCGACGGGTTGTCCAGCTCATGGCGGTCGAAGAACTCGACGTTCTGCATCATCCAGATGGTCTTTTCCTTTGGCGCGTGGAAGTCCGGGTAGTATTTCCTGTCCACTGGGTGTCGCTCCAGGTAAATGTCAATAACCGACGGGGGCATGTCCAGACGTTTGACTTTCCCGTCGTCCGAGTAGCTCTCGCTCTCCTGTTCCCCATTGCCTCTGTAAGAATACACAGGCCGTGCCGACGGCAGCGCGTTCAGATACAGCTCAAAGTCCAGTAATACACCTGGGGAATCGCTGGGCATGACAACGTTAATGCAGTAGGCGGACTTGGAGTTAATAGCTTCATGGCCCTGGCCGCGGGTCTGCAAGAAGAAGCCGGCGGGCAAGTTCATCTGTCGTTCTCGTTCCTTCTCCTCCTCCTTTTCAGCCAACTGCTGCATTCGAAGCGCCTCGTTCTCAGCCAAAGTTTCAGCATGGAAGGTCTCTCCTTCGCCCCCCAATGGGTTGCGGAAACCCTCGAGTTCTGTCGTCGCAGAAGTCCTCTTCTTGCCCCTGATGGTCTGTTTCGGCTCCTCGGCTGCAGCTGCCAGTTCGTTGCGTCTTCGCTCCTCCTCCTTCTGCTGCAAAGCCAACTCCCGCGGAGATACGTACAACGACTGGAACAGAAGCTTCATAGGCGGCGTCAGCTCCACAGACGTAGGAGTCGGAGCCAACAGCGAGCGCGAGGCCAACGTGGCGTTGCAGAACTCCGTGTGCAGCTGGATCTGAGGCAGCAGCGCGAAGAAGACCAGCTGCAACAGACTGCCGATCAGCACCAGCAGGAACACGCAGGCGCGCAGCAGGAAGCGCGGCCCCGACGACTCGCCCATGGGCACCAGCGGGAAGACTGAGAGGAGCCGTTATGTTAATGGGGAGGCTACCGCGTAGAAAAAAATAAATTTTGCGCCAATGAAAATACATTTTTATATTCAGTTTCCACCAATCATAACGTTTCTATGGCTTACTTCAGGGCCGACGTCTGATTCCAACCTTAACCTACACTTTCACTATGGGGCGACGTGGCGCTGCGCTCCTGCTGCTGGTGGCGCTGCTGGGCTGCGCACAGGCCGCGCTGCGCTCACGTATGACCACGCAGGACGGGCCGATGCTGCCGCCGGCGCGCGCTCACTGTCGCGTGTTCGTGGTGGCGGCCCAGACGCACACGCGCGTGATGGTCCTGCAGAACGCGTACGAACAGGACGGCATCAACGTGTACGACCAGTTCCCGGCGCTGGCCTCGGTCCTGCAGGATACACAAGACCTGGGACCTGCAGACGCGAAGAGCGAGAAGGAACGAGCAGGAGAAGCCTATGAGATCCTGCAGCCAGCGTTTACCCAGGCCTCCGATTGGCTCAAGGACCGCGTGGATCCTGCACGATGTTTCGCTCACTTCATCATGGCGGACTCGGAGATTTCATCTGATTCTAGGACGCAGGACGAGGTTGCTACTGCAGTGTCACGTGTGAATAGGCGCATTGACCAGCTGAAGGACCGCGCTAGAGCTGATCGCCATTTCCCGTTCGCACTCAACCCGCCGTCTGTGGAGCATCGCGACGACAAGGATAGCGTTACTTCAAGCGGAGATTTACGCGTCGTGTCTGCCTCTTGGCGCCGCTACTTCCACGTTGTGGGAATTAATTATTTCTCCGGGCGAGTTGCGCCGTCTCTCAGTCCTGGACAAGTGGAAGTGTTCGGCCTGCTTCATGTGGACGCCGGCGGACGAGCTGGAAAAAGCAGCTCGGAATCAGATTCAGACTGGGCGGAAATGGTGTTTGACGTTCGGGAACGTTGGAGACGCAGCAAGAGGCAGCGACAGGTGAACGTCGCGCTCAACACGAGCGACTTTTACGGGCGCGAGTACCCGGGATTTGGACGGAATCAGGTGCAGCAGGCAGTGATCAAGTTGAAGCAAGAGAAGAACAGGAAGGGCGACTCGGACGCTCTGCAACATCCGTGCTACTTCAGAGGCCATGATTCAGTTGTCGAGGGGGTGAACGCAACGCTAGAAGGGACTGGGGATGCCGACAAGTGTATGTCGCTGCTTAGGTCCTACGTGGCGTCGAGCAACACCAACTGCCCACCGGAAAACTTTTGCTTTTTGGGAGGTGTACCACAACCACAAGGCGCTGGGTCTTTTTACGCGTCGGGAGTGCTGAGAGAAGCGGTGCTTAGTACCAGTCGCGTCCTAGAATACGCAAGTAACAAGTTTGAGGAGAAGGAGGTGGACCAAGTGCAGCTGCCGACCCCAAGTCTCCCGTCATTGCGAAGTGCTGCAAAGAATTTGTGTGCACTGCCGCACAAGGATATTGTGGCTGGAGCAGCATTACCGCAGGTATCTGCTGACGAACTGCCGTCTCAGACTTCGACCACAAGCACCAATGAGCCCAGTGCGCTATGCTTCGATCTGTGCTACACAATTGTGCTGCTCGAGCAGATTGGAGTCCAAGATGATGACGAGCGCATACATTTTGTATCACGGTTTGAAAAGCAGCCAGTGTTGTCAGGACACGGATCCGTGGATAACGGAGAGCAAGGAGGGTCGTCCCAATTGGTGGCGTGGCTCACGGGGGCTTTCTTGTACCTGGAGGCGCTTCAACGCAAGGTGACTTTCTCCATCGAGTCGGAGCTGTTGGCCGAACAGCTCAGTGCGGGACTTCCTCTCGGCTGGAACATGAGTTTGATGGTGTTCGTGGCCGCTTGCGTCTTCTTGTACCTCTCGACTGGGCGAGCAGTTGCACGCGGACGAACAGGTCGAAGCTCCAGCGGGTATCATCGGGTGGTAAATGGAGGTGCCAAGGCAAAGTACAAGGACACAACACAGTCAATAATGTTTGTCGACGACGCTCGAGAATAACGTTAGGCTAAGTGGACGTGTCCGACTGTGTAGCAGTAATATATTCAAGTGTCTTCTTCACTCACTTTCGAAACTGCATTAATAGGTTTCTGCTTCCTAGTGATGGCAGTGAGCAACTCTGGATCCTCCTGTAGCACTCGGTACACGTTCAGGGCGTCACGACCCTCCTCCAAGTGCTTTTGGATGCGTGCAGTGCTGCTCTCGCGCTGTCTCAGTTGCAGCAGCTCCCTCGCGTTGTACTGCAGCTTGCGGCCCATGCTGCGCTCCGGGAAGGTCCTCGCCACGCGCAGCACCTCGCGGTAGAGCGCCAGCACCTCGCGCCTCAAGCCAATGCCCGTCATGTGTCGTTTTGATTGGCGATAAAGCCTAGGTCCCCTCCTGCAATTGGTGGATAACCTGTCCCACTGTCGTCAAAGAAGAAAGGATGTCTTCTGTCAACGGTCTCAGATCTGAAAGTGTCGTGTGTTGCTCAAGGGATTGAGGAAGTTCTAAAGGATGACGCAGCTGGGCCACTTTATCGCCGTTCTCCTGGTTGTTCTGAGCTCCGTGGGGGTTGAAAGTCGGAAGAGCTCCGGGATCTTCCGAGCGGATACGTTCCGACTTGCCGAGACGGAAAGTTTGTGAGTTTTCAAGTGTTTCCGACGATAGTTGAGCTATTAGTATGCGCTTTGCTAATGATTTGCTTGGTGAAGATACTGGGGGGCGAGTCCAGCGCAACATGCGAGGAAATTGGTGCACGACAACGTGTGGGGGACGCTATCGACCATTTCGGTGCAATTCGGAGGGGTCCCGTACGGCAGCATCGTGTCCTACAGCGGTAGGTTGATGTTGGTTTTCGGAATATCAAGGGTAAATGAGCTTACGATGTGTTGCTCTGCGGTTAGATGGGGTCGGATTCGCCAAAGAAGACTCGACGGGCAAGCTCTACTTCTTCCTCACGCCGATGGATGCCACTGGCTCCGATTTAAGTGTCAACTCGACTGCATCGTTGGCCATTTCAATGGTCCAGGAGGGGGACCACGCGTGCAAGATGGATGTGGAAGACCCAACCTGCTGGAAGATCACATTCACGGGCAATGTTGTACCTGTGGCTGCTGACCAACGCCACTACGCCGAGAAGGCGCTGTTCTCCAAGTACGTCATGCATCATTGGTCTTACTTCAAGTAAATTTGCTAACGATGTCGCTGTTTTTAAATATTTTAGACACCCGCAGATGGAATACTGGCCCGAAGACCATGGATTCCTGCCTTACGTTCTTGAAATCGACAACATTATTCTGCTCGACTTCTATGGCGGCGCGAAACACGTTCCAGTGAAGGACTACTATCAGGTCAAGCTCTAAGGTTTTATCGTCGTCTGCCTGAATTGTGTGCGGGTAGCTTTTAGGTCTAAGTGTGAGTGAAACCAAAAGAATATGAACGGAGAAAGTGAAGCGGGGCCTTTCACTTGCATGTAGCGCCATACCTAAAAGCTAGTCCCTGCCAAACCGGCTGAGATTTCACTGTGAGAACACTTTTAACCTTAGAGTCATGGTTCCTCCTTCATCATCTGCCCCCGTTGCTTCTTCAGACTCACCTACACCTCCTTCTCCTCCTTCTTCTGTGTCGCCAGCACATTCTTTACCGGTACCTCTTGCTGCAGCTTCGCCTTCGGCACCTTCTCATCCGCCAGCTTCAGCTTCAGCGCCTTAACCGCAGCCAGCTGCTCGTCACTGAAGGTCCTTCTTCAGCATTATCTAGTAATCTTAGTTATTTTCCCGAGATGCGTAATGCTTCCCAGCTTGAGCACAGGGTCTATCATCCAGCCACCCATTTTAAAAGCTGGGGCTTATGGACAAAGTCAGTGAGGCCTCGCTCTTCGTCGCTCTCATCGCCCCCGTCGTTGACAGTATCAGCAGCACCCCGCAGAAACCGAGTCCCTTTCTCGACA
>LGSM01000498.1:0-23055 GCA_001314345.1 Phytophthora multivora
GCGGTTGTAGCTCTCCAACGGGTTATTTGTCCGATTTTGCATTGCTTCTTCCTTCTTGATGTAGGAATTAACATTCCACAGCGCTGGTGGGTACACCGTCATCCAGGTACGAGTGAAATAGGCCCAAAACTCCGTCCACACGCTATTCTTGCCCTTCTGAGCTACTATGGACATCACGTATGGGATTCCCTTCGTACGAAGCTCGTCTATAGGAATGACGGTCAGAACGTCAAGCACTCCTGGAGCCATGACTTCTGCAATCTGATTGGCAGGCAGACGTAGGTCGGCTAATTTTTGGCGGATGGCTTGTTTCCAATGAAACAAACAGCCAATCACTGACGTTGAAGGAAACTGGTCGCCCACACCCTTAATTAGGGCTGCCTCAAAGTCGGACGTGACACTACCCGGAGTCATTTGCATCTTGCCTAAAACGTTCATCCAGTGCAACGCGTGCCAATACGTCCACTCGTCCTTTTTCCTCGAGCAAGACCATCAACACTGGGATATACACATTGTAGGTAGGATCGTGCATCATGATGATCAGTGTCTGCTGAAACGGCTTCAGAGTGATACTAAACGTAGCGTCAATGAAAAGAGACGCGCCATGGTATCTGAGAAGACGGATCAGATCCGGGAGCTCCATTCCGATCATGCGCTGTCTCTTGCTGCTGTTGTCGTAGAACAGGTTGAACTGCACGAGCGAACGATCGTCGTTATCAGACACCGCCATCGTCGGGAAAGTCTCGATTAGGCTATACACGTCACCACCGGTAGCTTGCTTGCGTACGTAGTTAATCAGGTTGATCGCTACGTCTCTCCGAAGGGGCTGTACATCTTCACCTGGGTACTTTGCGACGATCTCACGCGATACGCGGTCCCAAAGCCGCATCGGAAGGGCACCCGGAGACTTCACGGCCTCCTACTCGAGGGATTGCTTCATTTTGTCAGCACAGTCCCGTATGGACGGGGCAGTCACAGCTTGGAACGTGTGCTCACCCGTCTCAAATGCTTGCGTAGCGCCGCCCTCCAGCACTTTCACGTTAAGTTTGTACTTGCACGATGACGTGCGATATGTTGAGCACTGGTAGTATGTCGTCGAGCCACGCTTCGTGTTCATGCAGTACTTGTAGCCGTTGTAGATCATCTTTGGGGCTTGTGTAAAAGAAGGAGTAAGACTAACGCTAGCACTACAACGAACTTCTTCATTGGACAGCAGTGACTCGAATACACAGTCTAAACTCAATCCTTGTTGACTGGCCAGCAGCGAAAGCAACAAGGTTATATCTTGGTGACTTGGTTATATAACCAGGTTATGTAGTGACATAGCCTTATTTTACTGGTAAGTGAATTGTTAATTCAAACAAGGATTTAAAGAAAACCGTAATTTTTAGATCTAAGTTGCAGGGCAAATGCAGGGTATGTTACAGGATCCTGTAGGACCAAATTTCAGGTTGTAGGACAGTTTTCTGACTGCACTAAACTAAGCCGTTGAGGCAACTAAGAGTTCGAACATCAGCCCGTCATTCTCCTGTGTTTCTTTCATGCCATGATGAACGTAAGGAAACACGCCGGAAAACTCGAGAAAGACAAGAAAACATCTACCGCCATGTATACGGTATACATTACGCCCGCGACCACCAAGACATGCAAACACGTGTGCGGGTGGCGTTGGTCGCGTGGGAAGTCAACCAGGAGTGCCAGTCTATCAGTAGCTACTTCGTGTCACAATGGCTCACCGGCCGATTTACAAAATGACAGTGCTTCGAATCTTCTACTGGGCTAGCGAAGACCATCAATCCCGTCGAGAATTTTAATCGACAACTGAAGCAACAGCACATCTTGCGCCATTTATTACGGCTCAACCCGCTTTTTTTCTTGGAATTGCTGAGTGTTGTTAATGTCCGGGTAATATTAAGCAAGAAGTTGGCCACCTCCGCAAAATCTGCGCCCCATATCGTCTGCGACTATCCCAAATTGCTTTCTCAGGGCTGCTTCCAGGTATCACACAACGTTGAACACCTCTCTACTACGGCTACTTAGTCTTCAGTGGCTGTAGAGCAGTCGAATTCACGTAGGTGCTCCATTGCTTTTCTAACTGATCAATATGAAGCTCGTATCCCCCCTCGGACAACAACAGAAATCACTACCGCAGTTCAATTTAGCGGTCCATTAACGCAGCAACAACATATTACCTTACCACCAGCAGAATTCGGTCACTCGTTGCAACCAATACCTTGTGAAGAGCTACTTCGCACTTGTTCGTAGGCAAATACGGCTTTCACAGTGAGGTTAAACCGTATCCAAACCGTGTTACCATAGGCAGATGCAAACAATTCACCCTACATCATAGCTTAAAGAGTTGATACGATGTTGGAACTCTTAAATGGCACCGCGCAGGCCTCCATAGATACCAACTTACAATGTTAGCGCTCCTTTTGTTCAGGTGCTGCTCATCAACTTCTAGATACATTTGAAGGCGCTTTGGAGATCTAAAATGCGCTGATATAACCATCTTCCGCGTTCAAGATGCTGTATAAAACAACGAAGAAGCATATTGGTCAGTAAGGACGTCATATTGACGATTCAACCAGCCATCAACCTGAATCGGAATGTCCACTTTGCAACACAAGCACTGCACCATACTGTAGTTCCGGCAGCCGCGCCAGAGCGTTCAACACGTGGTGTGAGTGTTGCAGTTCCTGCAGTCGTTTGAGAGCCTCCAGCGAAATAGCCGCGCGCGCCATATCGTGAGTCGTCCGCTCTGTGTTATCATATCGTTTAAAGTCTCTGTTAGGTCGCTGCTGCACTCCAAACCCGTGATTAGTCAAGAGGACAGGTCTGCTTACCGCTTAAAGGAGGGCTGAATCAAGCTGAATCGTCGCCGCGATGACTAGTCTCCTCGAATTCGTCGCTGATAAGAGTGGGCACGGCCTCCGGGGAACAGATCTTGGGCTCAACTGTAATTTTCAATATTCGTGTTAGACATGGACATAGCACACTGTACACTTCTGTAGTTTCCCACCCTCTATGTATTTCCTCAACTATTGTCTGTAAATTTTCTGTTCTTACATCGGCATGCACAGCGCCACGAAACATAACTACACACGTACCAGCACTACCCCTGCTAAGGGCACCTCGTGCCTGCCGCGCCTGGCGCCCTTGACGTCCGCTCCGCACACTGGTTGTCATCGTAGTAGCTCCTCGTCCTCGCCTGCCAAAACTGAAATGGCTCTCCTTTCAGTGTCGTTCGAAAATAAACGAATTGCACTTACTGGAGTTGAGGGAAGAAAATAAATTGCAATCCTGTACGTTTTCAGGCAAATAAGACTGGGCAGCAACGGTTCCCTTTATTTACGGTCACTTTGTAAAAGTTTGATCTTTTTGCGGTCAGCTCGGATAAATCCCCGTCGATAGCTTCATGAGCATTGTTGCTTGAACGTGTCTTGAATGTTGTAGATAATCGCAAAATATGGGGTGCTATTTCGTCCAATCGCCGTAGCGATGTTACGATGAGAGAATGCACCAATCGCGTGCGTTCATCCACGTATCATGTGCGCTTCAAGAGGGGGAGGAAGTCGAGAAATCATTATAAAAAAAACAAGTCCCCAACCTACAAGAGAATGAGTGACGCTGTCAAGCCGCTGCAGAGTCTGCTGGACGCGTTCGGTGCGCGTCTGGCTCGCGTGGAGGCGCAGCTGGGCGTGTCTGGGTCTCCTGCACCTTCTGCTCCCGCTGCTGCAGCTCCCGCCGCCGCACCTGTGGAGCTGTCGCCTCAACTTGAGGCTTACGACGAGTATGTGTCCCAGTACCTTCCGCCCTTCGTGGATGTGGCCGCCAAGCTTGGAGAGGACACGAAGAAGCTCGGAGAGGTGACGGAGAAGGCCTTTGCTTCCCAGCGTGCGTACCTGTTGATGGCCAGCCAGTGCAAGAAGCCAGCAACTCTCAACCCAGAGCACCTGAAGGACCTGCAGGCCTGCATCAAAGAGATCAACACGCTGCGTGACAACCGCAGTGAATTTGCTAACCACCAGAACATGGTGAACGAGGGCATCCAGGCGCTTGGATGGCTCTGTGTGGAGCCCGCTCCCAAGCCCTTCATCGAGTCATACGTCGGTGGCTCGGACTTCTGGGGTAACAAGATCCGTGTGCAGTACAAGACGTCCAACCCGGACCAGATTGCCTTTGTAACGTCCTTCAAGAGTCTACTGACGGAGCTCATGGCCTATGTTAAGGCCCACCACACCACAGGCGTCACGTGGAACCCAAAGGGAGGCGACGTCGCAAGCTACACGCCCGCGGCGGCCGATGCTGCCAAGGCTGCTGCACCGGCTGGTGGTATGTCCAATGTGTTCGCTGGTATTAAGTCCATTGACCAAAGCAGTGGCAAGACTGCAGGTCTTAAGAAGGTCACCAAGGACATGCAGACCTGGCGCAAGGACTACAAGCCCGAGGGCGCTGCTCCCGCGCCTGCTGCTCCCGCTGCTGCAAAGAAGCCGGCCGCTCCTGTTAAGGTTACGAAGCCCGCCGTTTGCGAGGAGCGCAACGGTAACTGGCAGATCGAGTACCAGACCGGCCCCGAGCCGCTCACCGTCAGCGGTATTAACATGAAGCAGCAAGTGTACATCTTCGGCTGCGAGGGTGCCACCATCCTGCTGGAGGGCAAGGCCAAGAACATCGTGTTCGACTCGTGCAAGAAAACCAAGCTTATCTTCGACAACGCCGTGTCCAGCATCGAGATCGTTAACTGCAGGAGTGTGCAGGTGCAGTGCACGGGTGTGGTGCCGTCCGTGGCCATCGACAAGACGGACGGTTGCCTCGTGTATATCTCGTGGGAGGGCCGCGAGGTGCAATTCGTTACGTCCAAGAGCTCGGAGATGAACGTGGCGTTCCCGGAGGCTGCGGGAAGCGACGACTACGTGGAGAAGCCGATCCCGGAGCAGTTCGTGCACAAGATCACTGGCGACCTGACCATCTCGTCCGACGTGTCAGACCTGTACTCGCACTAGATCTAGCCACGATCCCGCGGTTCAACGGCAGCTGACCAGGCATGCGGTGCGTGGTGATGAAGTGAACTTTGTTGTCCTTCGCCTCTTCATGATCACCGCTTGGAGCTTTGTTTTCTTAGGTGCCGTGTGCTGTTTGAGGAATGAATTGAACTTTACTTTTTTGGCTGAGATTGTCTTCTTTCTTGAAAGGTCGGAGAGTAGCTGTTGTGTAGTGGGAATGGGGAAAGCGACTGAGGTGGTGACGCCGCCAGCCCCGGTCGTCGTGGAAGAGCAGCCAGTCCCAGTCGAAGATCCGCCAGGCCATAAGACTTTAATCTCGTTGGAGCAGCTGGAGCAGCTCCATGCTGCTGCGTCGGCGGCGGAACGTGTTGATCGTCTGCAAGGCGCGTTGGGTGTACAGCACTACTCTGTGAATCCGTGTACATGCGTGTGGGTAGACTTCTGCTTCGGCGTGCTCAACTTCGCTCGGGACGAAGTACACCTGCCTCCTGAAAAGGCTCTCGTCTTGCTTACGCTTGCGCATGAGGTTTACGTCTTCGGGACACATCCAGTCTCACGTGCCACGGACTCACCGCTAAGTAACCACTCGGACTCCATGCCAAATGAGGACGCAGATCCGCAAGAGGCTACAGCGGAAGCAATCACCAAGGCGCCGGCCCCGATGCTAGCGGTTCCAGCTTCTCCAGACGCGTATCAATCGGTGGAAGCTGTGTACGAACAATTCCGCGAGAAGATCCGGCATGCCAGTGGTGTGGTAGCAGATAATGCCAACGATCAAGATCTAGGCGCGTCTCCACCGCCTGCAGAGCGCTTTTCGCCTATGGAAGTGGCACGAATCGTGGCGTTCTTCACCTCCACATTCTTCCGACACTTGCGTGCGTACCAGTACCTGAACCGAGTGCCGCGTCCTAGCATTGTGCGTGAGTGCCCATTGCCAATCGAGACTCCGCTTCCGCCACCCTCTCTAGCCGATGCCATCTTGGAGTGAACCCGCCGTCGATCAGGTCGTACCGGCCTCAAATGAAGCAGATGCGATAAAACGCAATGGCACACGCTCGCTACTGGAGTCGTGGTGGCCAGTCCATTCCAGTCAGCCGCTTCCATGCTTGATGATTCGTTTAACAAGATTTGAGATTCACAGCCATCGCATCGACGTACTGTACGTGGCATTGAGCTTTTGAACTTGCAGTGTATTCAGTTTTATATTGGTCTTTCGGGGCCGCCGTGGCTGCTCTACTTCCCGATGCCGTCATGTTCTCTTCGGCTCTACGCAGTTCAGTCGCCATTGGCTATCGCCGTCTTGGGTCGCCCGGCTGCGTCAAGTTGAACTGAGCTGCACATGCACACGCACCTTTCCCGAACGGAGTCTTGCCGGTGCCGCCAAGTTGCAGTGGAGTCTCTTGTGTAGGCCACCTATTGTCGCCTTGTAGCCATGTTGTATCTGGACGTTAACCCGACATGTAGCCCTTAATCGTGTTGATGTCGATGTCCTTGAGCGAGTTGATGGTGCCGTTCAGGATAATGAACGAGCCCACAATCTGCGAAGTACGCACTGTCAGACCCTTCGGGAACAGCAGCGCCAGCGCCGTGGCAGCCATGTAACGCTGACGGGGAGACACAGTCTTAGGCACACGGACCTCCGCACGACGGATGAAATCGTCCATGTGCTCGCCGTACGTCTTTTGCGGGTGCATTAACTTCATCGTGGAGAGGTTGTGCGGCACGTGTGACAAGTAACCGCACACGACACCAGCCGCCATACTTCCGATGGCGTTATTCATTGCGGCGCTAGCCGTCACGGACAGACGCTCCTCGAAGTAGTCTGAAAGTTGGTTTAGACCAACGCCGAAAATCACCTCACGCAGCATACGCGGAGCCGTACCGCGGATCCAACGCGTGGACAGTGACTCCGGGTTCATGTGGCCAGCGTTGAAGGCCTCCAGCATGCTGCTTACAGGCGTCATCAAGACACCGGGTGCCACAGCCTCCGTTAGACGCACTATCTGAGGGTATTCATATTGGTCCGCGTCCACGTTCTTCTCGAGGGCGTGACGGATACCCTTGAAACCGTTGATGTACACGACACGCGTGGGGATCTGCAGGTGCATATCCGGGAAGAGTCTGGCAACAGGCTGGCCCGTGAGACGCGCGTTCAGCAGCGAATTCATACCACTACGGTAGAACGACTCGATGGAGGCAGCCACGGACGTGGCGAAGTAGGGCGTGGGCTTAGCGTGCTGCTCGAATAGGGGCGTCTGCAGCAGTGAAGCCTGTCGTCGGATCTCTTTGCTCAGACTGTGCATAACCTCACGCGAGGCGCTCTTGTTCTCGAGCACCTCGTCCAACGCAGAGCTCTGCAGCGAGAAGCCGGACACGGGCGTGAGACAGCGAACCGTCACAGCCGCGGGATCCTGCACGAGCGCGTGGTTAGAGCTGACGGCGCCGCTGGTCATGACGTCGAGCGTGTGCTCCTGGCCTTCGATGATCTTGGTGGTCTCCACGCTCCCGTTCTTAAGCAGCAGCATTTCGGTCTGCGTCTCACCCTGGCGATACACGACGGCGTTTTTGGGGTACGTCACGGCCTTTGTGCGCGCGCAGATTTTGCGCAGCGTCGGCTCGGAGCACAGCGCGAACATGCCCGAGTTGGCGGCGGCTTGCACGCAGTCATCCATTGTTACAAAAAGAGCGAATTGGCGGGGAGGCAGAGCAGGACAAGGCGGCGGTCTGCGTTGTCGGGTCCGGAGCTAAAGCAGCAATGAAAGCGACCGAAAGATGTGCGGCGAAAATGTTTACAGGGGATCAAGTGGATCGCAAATTCGATAGCGAATTAGACGGGGTTTTACACTTTAGAAACCGGTATACCGAATGGAAGGAACATTCATGCGGTGACGCGTTCCGCCTGTACTTGCACACGTAGCTTCGCTACTCTCAACACGGTGATGATCCTGAGGGGCTGTATGGCTTTGCTCTGCTCTGCGTGTGCTTCGCTCGGCGCGCATGGCAAGCCTGGATGTGGTCAAGGTTTTATTGGTGATGTATTTTCGATGTGTAAATTGTGTTCGATTGCTCAAACCCCCGAGTGTGATGCGCACACACACACGAATGGTGGAGGGCACGTGGCGGCCGCAGTATCTTGCGTTTTGTATGGCACCCCCAAGCAGAAAAACAAAGAACACGCTTGTCGAAGTGGATGAGAGGGGCCAGATAGCTAAGGCAGGGACAGCATCAGCTGGGCGGACGGGGCGAGGTCATCCGGTTATTGCTACTGCCACTACGAAGCCGAAGCTGGCGCGGACTCGCGGTCACCAGCGCTGACCGACCGGCGGTGGATGTATTCACAGGCTTGCGGCGTGGCGTCTTGCGCAGCGGCTGCAGAGCTACGAGGGCCGCGTCGTTGCTGAGTACTTCAGCGGCACATGGACCTGGAACTGTTGAAGCTACGGCAGCCGCTCGACGAGGTAGCAGCGGCGGCAGATACGTACGTGAGATTTCTTCCAATACGCTGGCTTCGGCTGCAGCGGCCTGCGCGATGCGTTCCGTACGGCGACGTTCAGCTGTGAGATCCCGACGTTCGTCTTGACGTAGCATTGTGTGGACGTCATCTACAACTGGAGCGGCTGCTGTCTCTTTCCGACGCTCCCGGGCGTCATAATCCACGGAGAAGCACCAGGGACGGTGAGTGGCGCTATCGGGGTGCCCAGCGTTGGGGTTTAAGCTACTGCTAGCTGAAGGGACCAATCCGCCTTGCATCAAAACGCCCAGACACTCGCCTGATAAGGACCAGACCTTCACCCGCCGATCAAAGGACGACGTCACTAAGCTCTTGGGCTCTGCGATCATCTGCACCGAGTACACCACGTCGCCATGGGCTTTCCAACGACGCACGAGTGATACTGGTGGTAATCTCCGCATCTCGCCATCTTCGCACCGAGTCTCCTCGTCATCGTCCGCGTCAGCTGCTACAAGAGGCATGCCCGCTGAAAAGAAGAAGGACGAGACCGGGTCGCGATGCGTATACGCTGCCCACTCTGGCGTATTTCGAGCCTTGCGCACCATACTGACAGCATCCACGCGCAGGTTCCTCTGTGCGTTGACACATTCAACCGGCTTTGCTAGTGGTTTGAGGTCGAAGCTGTTCGCGAGCCGTAAGAGCAGGGGCAAGACATTCCACACACTCACGAACCCTTTGTCATCTCCAGTGATAACCAGGAAGGAGGTAAAATCCAAAGCATCACTCCAGCGGTCATCTTCGCTGTCGAGTTGAACGCCTGAACCTGATGAGTTGCGACGCGTGGAGTGCGTGGCGATGCTGGTTACGGACGCAGTCCCCAATTGATTGTGCTGGTTGCGGAATCGAAAGACACATTTCCCCTTGAACCGAGCTGACGGCCGCATTGCCCAGAAGCAAAGGTTACCCGTGCTATCACTGGACAAAAGCAGTGGAAAAGGCTCCAGGAAATGGAGGCACAGCAAGCCGCTCACGTGCCCGATACACGTGGCGTCAAGTCGGCCGAACTCGTAGTCCCATACTTGCAGAGAGCAGTCGGACGATCCTGAAGCAAGCAGGGACAAGTGGTACGAGAAACTGAGCGCTGTGATGTCTGTAGTGTGACCGCCGATCAACCTCCGAAGTAAAACGCCGCGCTCCGAGTCTCGCTCGTCGTGAATGTTAATGGAACAGTCCCAAGAAACGCTGATGACTGCCATGTGCTCCGCGCAATAGCACAGCTTGGTGACCTCCGCGTTGTGGGCACGGTTTCCTGACTCTGGATAAGCGAACGACTTCATGTGCGATCCGTTTAAGTAATCGAACACCTGGATGTTGCCGCCTACAGCAAAACTGTGTGAGAGAGAAAAACTACTTTATGATTTTTTGTACAGTTATGCAGCAACGCACCATGGTCTCCAACGATGAATTTGCGCTCTCGGAAATCTAAGCACAGCGTTGTCAGATCCGTAGAGCTCAGGTCCCTGGGTTGATAAAAACAAGATGTGAATAAAAATCTACTGCGAACTTCGCAGTGCGAAGTGCAGACCATTGATTTTCCTCCTACCTGTACACTCGAATGAGTTTGCCAAGACGAGCATCCCAAATTTTGACATCCCTCCCTGCAGCCGTAATGAACGACAGAGACGTTGGGTTGTACAGCGCAATGAATACAGGGTGGTCGTCTGTTAGTTCAGGATTCTCTAATTTTTCGTAGTCGAACTTGATCAGCTACAGGAGAACAACAAACACGTTAAACAATCTTTCGGGTTTCAAGTTCTGCATATTCACGTGCCTTTTTGCCTGCTGCAACAATCCGCTTCTCCGATGTTATTGAGACGATATTTTTTACGAACCCCATGTTCTCAGCTGTGAAGGTCTGCATGCAGGCAAAATTCCGGATATCCCAGACTTTGAAGACGCCATCCACGTCGGCCGTGATGATCTGCGGCGTGTCCGGGATGATTTCCACACCGCAGAGACTATTATTGTGGCCGTGCAGCCGAAGAATGAGTTGGTCGACGTACGGGTTCCAGACAAGGGCGTCAAAATCAAAGCCTGCAGACACGAGAAATCGGTACTCAGGTGAGTACGCGAGCGAGCGCACTCCCTTTGCGTGGCCATCAAGTTGCTGTTTGTGTTTGCCTGTATGTACATCCCACAACCGAATCGTACGGTCCATACTGGCAGAAGCTAAAGATTCGAGAGTGGGCAACTGAGTAACATGGGCACAGTTAGGACAAGTTTTAGGCAAAAACGGCAGACGTAACGAGAAAAGAACACGAACCGTAAGGAGGTCAAGCACGATATCATCGTGAGATCGAGTGAGTACTCGTCCGCTCACTTCACCGCCCATGTGGTGCTTTTCTTCCATGCGTTCAGCGTCCCAGGCGTAGACGATTCCGCTCACTCCAGCCGAAAAGAGCGCGGAAGACTCTGGATACCATTTGAGGCAGTTTTGCGATGTCGGTGTATGGCAACTTTTGGTAAGTCGCAATGTGGTATCGTCGTAGAAGCGGAACTGCAGGTCGGAAGATGCAACGATGTATTGGTTGTACTAAGACAAAGGTGGAGTCTGATGTAAGTACAGTAGGGCTCCATATTCCAAGACCACAAGCACGATACCCACCTTAGGTAAATGCTCAGCACACTGTACGAAGCCTTCAGGCGACCTGATTGTGCGGGTGAGCTCGCAGTTGACATTGTAGACCTTGAGATACGGGCTGCAGTTTTCAACCAGCGCCACCAGGTCATTTGATGGGAAGTAATAAATATGGTCAATGAATGTGCTGTGCTTGGAGGCATCTTCCCACTGAACATGGTGGTACTGTTGAATGGAGTTAGGCTGGTGGCTCTTCACCGTGAGCCCCGTGTCCACAATGAACGAGGTGAATTCTTCCCACTCCATCGATCCGTCGCCGTTAATGTCGATTTGTGCAAAGAGCTCACACAGGTTCGCGACAAGCTGTGACTCAGACAGATCGTGCAGCCGCGAGTTCTCATCTGTTTGAGCACTGCTTTGAACGAAGCGCATCATGACGTAGACAAACTCGGCGATGGACAACCCCTTCTCCTTGCGCTCGAACTCGTTGCGCAGAGTGCTCACCTGATACCACACATTTACCACTGGTCAGTATGAAGGCGGCGCGTGAGTGACATTGCGCCTGATAGAAGTCCACCTTCTCCATGTCCATCATCATCATAATATCCATGGTGAAGCCTTTCTCCGGATCATGTTCGTAAGGTCGACCACTGGCACTTTGCTTGGGGCTGCACGAACACGATCGTGGGGTTAGACGATAGGTATGTCGGCGGAAGGTAGGAAATTGGTGCGCGTTCGAACAATTGGTTCGCCACTTCGGTCAGGAAGGCAGGCGAGATTCGCGTGTCGACATTGCTCGCGTCCTCATCGTTCATCCTGGAGATACACGGAGAGGCACTTCAAGGTTACGTACGACCTCAAAGTTTGTGGTCCACATATTTTTTTTGAAAAAATTGCGATGAGAGGATTAACCCTTTCAGTTGAATTACCATTGTCAAGGATTCTGCGAATGGAACAGGGCATTAGGTTAAAATCTGAATTGGAGTATATGTGACTTCGTCCAAGTCATAAGTTTAATTTAATTACTTGTCAGCTATAGTGGAGGGGAAATACAATTCTCTGAAATTTATTTCAGAGTTTCTCTGCGGTCCGAATTTCCGCTAGAAACGCATGTTTACCAAAAACGTAAAAACTACACCAAAAGGTCTTCTCAAAATCGAATAATCCTCCAAAATCTCAAGGTAATTAGTGTCAATTTTAGGGTATTGTCACAATTCTCTCATAATCCAACTTCAATTTGTAGACTGTAGACATCTCGAATCAATATGTATACAGATTCTCGATGCTATTCTCAACAAAAATAACTCTAATCAATAATAGAATTTTGAGAGCAGATCATCAACGTGGATGTTGCTTGTAGCTCACGTTTTAGTCTTCATTCAACACTCAAGCAACTTCTTTAAGGCAAACCAGGAAATTTGCAGTAGGAATATGCAATTTGGGACTGACATTTCTTTAAAACTAGCGTACACCGCCCGCTCTGCGGGCTCGGGGGCAGGTTTAGTTGGTACCCGTGCGCTTGAACACCGCCCGCTGCGCGGGCGATGGGGAAGGTTTTAGTTGGTGCCCGTGCGGCTCGCCCGCTTCGCGCGCTCGCTACACTACCGTTGGCGTATCATTTTGTACTTAATATAATTTTGTCCAATGAAAATTTTGTGGCAGGGTGTACGGACCACGGACAGACGGATAGACATGGATCGATTTTAAAGAGAGCTAGATTACAATCCGCATCTGCAGTATCAAACGTGTTACTGAGGCTCTTAGTGCGTTCCACGAACGAGCTATCGCGGCCTCGAGCTCGTCGTGCGTTGCGCTAGCCTTAACCAAGCGAAATCCGACTTATTCTTCTCTGTTTGCTGTATCTACGGCAGAATGCTCGGAGAAAATGTAGCTATATTGCGTAACACTATCTGACTGGTGCAATATGCTACAATGTTTGACTTGCAGGATAAAGAGGAGTTGTGATAGTCTTACGTCGTTAAAGATCTGCTACTCTTCGGCACAGATACGAAGACGTAACCAGGGTTACGAAAGGGGTACACTACAGTTGAGAAACGCTAAGTTGATAACATAACTTCTTTTGCCCCCTAGCTCGCAAGTGGTTCTGAGCCCAAAGACTCGACAGAGGTTCCTACTGCGTTTGACCAAGCCTTCCCAGACTAAATGTCGGAGGAAAAGAAATCCAGGCAGAGAGGCTATGCAGTCTCTGTACTGGAAGACCAGAGTAGCGTCTTCAATGGTTGGTATAGCCGTCTGAAGCTCAAGTTGGATGCTAAAGGACTGGGAGGATTTCTGTACGAAGCCTGAAGATGTACCGTCACAAGAACAACAGCCGGATGACTACAAGGCCCACATAAAGCGTAGGAAGCAGGCCTCCAAGAAAATAATATCACTACCGTAATTACTACCTGTTTTATATTATACTACAAATTATTGTTTTTTACGATAAATAATTTAGTGTCATAATGACGGCATAATACAAATATATCCTGCGGATGTTGCCAACCAGTCATTCCCTGCTCCAATTCATTCCCACGGAGCTTCGCAACCATGAAAGAGAAGCTCATTCTTCTATTCCTCCATGTCGTCCCAGCAACTCGCCGCTTTCTTCTACACTGTTGTGGAGCCTGGGCTCTATAGATGCAACATCTGCGAGCAGCCACGCAAGCAAGCTCAGCGTACAGGCTACACGAACCTGATGTCGCACCTGAACTCCAAGCACACCACTCATGGCGACGAGTACGCCGAGTTTCAACGCCGAAACCTGACCTCCCTTGAGGTGTTTGGCTTCGTGGACGAGGTGACGGCCCACATGTACGACTGACTGCGTCTTATCGTCGAGCGAAACCTCCCTCTCTGCGAAGTGAAAAACAAGCTAACGAGGCAGTTAGGGCGCATGAAACCGACATCGACGGAGACACTGAAGATCTACATGCATCGAGTAGCTGAACGTGTTGGCAACACCATTACCAAGGAGATGGGCGAGTTATTCGGTATCATGTTTGACGGGTGGAGCTCGGGTACACGTCACTTCGTTGCGGTTTTTGTGGTGTACTACGGTGCTGTTGGTCTGTGCGAAAGGCTGATTGGCCTATCTCCTATGGTGGATGGGCAAACCGCGGATGCTCATATCGAGTTTATCGAATCTATCCTGGCTGCCTACGTCAAGGACTTGTCGATGATCAAGTTTCATGTCGCTGACAACTGCGCCACCAATCGGAGCGTGGCAACAAAGCTAGAAATCCCGCTGATTGGGTGTGTCAGTCACGGTTTAATTTGGCAATGGTCTGATTTTTGTCTGGTTCTGATGATCTGATAAATATGATTCAACGCCTAATGATGAGCCTTCGGCAACCAAATAACACCGCCCAGTTAGTGCTCCACACGCAACTCCTCCCAGAGACGTCGAATGTGACGCGCTGGTCTTCCGTGTGGAAGATGGTGCTCAAGTACGTCCGAATTCGCGATGCTGTGAAGCATGTTCACGAGGTCGAGGAACTGCTCCCCCGACTGAGTGACCACCGACGGATTCTGGTGCTGCACGACAAGATGGAGGAGCTGCAGAGCGTGTGCGAGAAGCTACAGCCTCACCAGCGAACGCTCGGCGAAGTATGTGCTCTCTTTGATGCTTGTATGGCTAAGTACCCTGTCATGGAAGAGTATCTCAAGCCTGCTGCCAAGATTGTACACCCTCCTACGTTTGAAGCTGCTGTTATCAAAGTCATGAGCTCTCGTCCTGTTTCCAGCGCCGAGGCCAAGGCGCTTGAGCCGTTTCGACGTCCAGAAGGCTCTGAACAAAGTGAAGACGAACCCTCTGCTGACTTCGCGAGCGAGATTCTTCGCCGTGCTAAGAAGCCCTGTGCCTCCCAGAGGCGCGCCGCCGACTTTGTTCCACTAGTTGGTGTTATTCCCCCAACCAGTAACCGATGCGAGCGGTTATTCTCTGAGTGTAAGTATGTGCTTGAGTCGCGCCGTGCTTCCATGCGCTCAGCAAACTTCGAGAGATTAATGTTTCTAAAGGATAACCGGGATCTCTGGAACGCATCAGCGCTTGTGCCTTGATCTTATTGTTAAGGCTGGACGCAACAATACACTGAAAATTGCGGTATTGTGGATTATTTTTCATCTTGATATTGCACTATGTATTACTGGTGAGTGTGCTGCCTACGTATATGGACTACGGTACTTTCGGAGGCCTACTAGGAAGGACGCACGCTGGAAAATTGACAAGGCGTTGTCGCCAGATCTCTCCAAGACAGTGGAGGATGAGTCAACGCCATATGGGGTACTAGAACGGCTGAGGAAAATGTTTGTAGGCGCGACAAAGCTTTCACTTGTGCACCAGCTCCGTGCAGTCATGAAGATGAAGTATTGAGAAGTGAAAGAACCTGCTAGTGTTTATCTAGGAGCTAAAACAGGGTTTCACGAAGCTCGAGAACATGGGTTTGCCGTTACAAGACTCCCTGAAGCCGTACATCTTAGTGATGGTATTAAATAACAGGTTTGAGAACATTTTGCGCCCGTATTTAGTACATTCTTTAGCAGAAAGCACAGAGCTTGAGTTTGATAATCTTGTGGAGGTCGTATTTGGAAGTTGAGAGACAAGAACAATTACAAGGGCAGGACTCAGAAGCCAAGCACCAGAGTGAGTCAGCATTGGTTTCGAAAGGCAAAAAGCGTGGAAGTGACAAGAGTCATAGCTTCAAAGACAAGGAGGAAAAGAAATGTCTTCATTGTCATATGCGAGGACATTATATTCGTGACTGCCGTATTTATCGAGAGAAGCAGAATCACGGGTGGAGACATCCACTGTCATGCAGAACACGACGTGACTTTCACGATGATGATCGAGATCCTACTCGAAGACAAGATGGGGACAGCGAGCGAGATAGAGATCGAAAACGAGACGGGGACAGAAAGAGAAGCAGAGGTGACATGGACAATGACGGTCGCTATTCTCGTAGTTATTCGCGGAAGGAAGCGTGGCAATGGCGAGAAAGCCATGGTGTCAAGAGACGATGGATCGAGATTAAGCTCAGAGTCAGCAATTATGGCAATTGATGCTAGGTGCTATGAAATGAAGACAAAGAGCAACGGTTGGATTTTGGATTCAGCAGCCACAAGACATATGACGTACTCGAAGGAGTCGCTTGTGAATTACTGTCCGATTTCAGCCGCAGTAGAAGTTGGTGGGAAGCATGAGCTACAAGTCATGGGTATTGGAAATAGGAGAGTTACCGTGAATACAAACCAAGGGAAGAAGCTGTTGTAGCTCCGGAATGTATACTACGTTCCTTCTATCCAATTCAATCTGTTTTCAGTCCGGATGCAAGTTGCAATACGCGGAGAAGACCACTTAGCCGTGCACTTTGGTCATCCAGCCTATGCTACGGCAATTGATGGTGAAGGTGGAGTTGTGCAATCAAACTTGTCTCCAGCGAGCAAGTTGTACGTTTTGAGATTGAACACAATTCAAGAAGAATGGCCAACAGCAACTTGCGCAGCCGCCAGTGCGGATGAAAGAGTGAGATGCTCTTATGGCACAAATGGCTTGGACATCCAGGTCGGAATGCATTTGAAGTGATTATGCGTGACGAGATAGAGCAGACAGGAGCTGCAAGTGTTAAGGCGCTTGAACGTACAGAGTGCGAGGCGTGCATCGAGAGTAAGATGCCGCGTAAATCTTTCAAAGATCTAGTCAGACAAACAGAGAGGGAGTGGCAGATTGGTGAAAAAGCACATTCAGATACGTGGAGGGCGTATCAGACACCCTCATATTCCGGTTGCCGCTACTTCTGCGTGTTTGTTGATGAAGCCAGTCGCTTTGTAAGCGTGTTTGTCATGCATGCGAGGAAGAAGATCTATGAGATATTTCGGCAGTACAGATTGAATGTTGAGCGACAGAAGAATGTGAAAATGAAGTGCCTCAACATGGATTCAGCGAGGGAATTTGTGAAGCTGAAAGACATCTGTGAGAAAGATCTGGGAATGGAGTGCACGTTGACCGTGAAGGAAACGCCTGAGCACAACGGCATTGCAGAAAGGATGATGATGAATAGAACCATCACAGAGAGAATTCGTTGTGTCCAGTTCGATGGAAATCTGCCAGAGAAAATGTGGGGTGAAGCTGCCGTCACGAGTGCATACTGTGTGGATTTGCTGCCAGCGCGAGCGAATAAGGCGGAATCCCTTACAAGTTGTGGTTTGGACAAAGTCCCCTACTGAAACACCTTCGAGTGTTTGGTTGTCTCGCGTACGTATTCCTTGACAGTGACAAGAGAAAGAAGTTGGAGAAGCGCGCCAGGAAGATGATATTTGTGGGGTATCCAAGAGACCGCAGAGGCTACAAACTATTGGATTGTGAGACGTTAAAGCCGGTGTATAGCCACACGGTTCTGTTTGACGAAAGTCGCTTTTCGAAGTTGCCATCCATTGAGCAGGCAATGAAGAACAGAAAGTTGATCCGTGAGAGAAAGCAAAGACAAGCGCAGGATAAGCGTGCAGGAGATTCTTTAGGGGGAAACTTTGATGATCATGAAGCAATTGCCCACCCTCTACAACTACTTGCTGCCAATTGAGAACAGTAGTGATAGCAGCAGTGTACAACACGCTCCTGGTGGTCATACCAGCGAGATAGAAGGCGCTGATGGAGGAATTGAACTTAGTAGCGGTGTGCAGCATATTGTCGAAGGCCAAGCCGACTCAATGACAGACACTGAATCCAGAATACTTGGAGATGCTGTAGAAAACCAAGACCGCTTGGAGATTCCACGTCTGATCAACGTGGAGAATATTGTACGGGTCGATCCGAATTCAGTAAGATATCGAGAGGGAGAAAGGATACTCTCAAAACGCCTAAGTGCTGGGGTTATTAGAAGAGGTGGGGCTATTGGAAGTACTGCGGAATCTGATGAGCATCCAGCCATGCCGCCCGAGAAGTGTGCAAGGTCTGAAGACGAAAGATCAGTTCCTGAAGTAGTTGAGCGTGTAGCACAGCACAAGTCATCTGAGCAGGTGTCTGACCAAAGCCACCTGAAGCCTAACAGCTCGTTCAGAATCGAGCAGAAGAACTGAAGACACTATCAAACGCAAGAAAGGATTAAAAGAGAGATCCACAGAGGAAGAAGAAAGTAGCTGTGTACGGACTCAAGTTGAGCCGACCATCACTCGTAGTGAACGTCAGATTAAACCACCACGGTGGATGAATGACTTTGTCTTGATGACAAAGGAGGTAGAGTCAAGTGATGAGAGAGCTCGAAAAGACTTTGTAAAGAGTGTGATGCACAAGTGGCATTCCGAAGTAATAGTGATGTCTGCAAGAGTGATTGAAGAACCTGCTGCATTGGGGGAAGCAATGGAATCTAGTGAATTTATGCAGTGGAAGCAAGCAGCGCAAGGCGAATACGACTCTCTTATGGAGAATCTGACATGGGAGCTCGTGCCGCGTACACCAGGAATGAAAGTGCTGAAGAGTAGGTGGGTGTTCCGGGTCAAGTATCGAGTTAATGGGGCAATCGAGAGGTATAAAGCCCGGTTGGTGATAAAAGGATATTACAAGAGTACGGAGTGGACTACCTAGAGGTATTTGCTCCAGTTGTTCGATTCGAATCACTGCGCTTCTTGCTTGGGTTCGCTGCTGTACAAGACTACGAGGTCCATCAGATGGACGTAGCTACTGCGTTCTTGAACGATGAACTCGACGTCGCCGTGTTCATGGAGCAACCAGAAGGGTTCTCAGACCCAGAAAAACCAGATCGTGTCTGTAGGCTGAAGCAATCACTCTATGGACTTAAGCAAGCTCCACGAGTGTGGTACAGCGTTTTGAGAGAGTGGTTGGAGAACAATGGATTCACCATGCTGCAGACAGAAGCATGTGTGGGAGTGAAGTTTGTGAAAGGAGCACCTTGTTTAATTGCTATCTATGTGGACGATCTGCTATTATTTGCACCCACAATTGATACAGTGAATGAGTTTACCCCCCCCCCGCACTCACAGGCATTTATACAACGTGTTGAAATGTATATACTACATGTTAAGACCAGGCATTAATGTAAATTTGTATATCCTCTAATAAGTACGAGGGCTGTTTTTGAACTGCGGGAAGCTGGCTTGATTTGCCTGCTTGTATTATGTAGCGACATGTTGTCTAAGACACCAACGCCAAAGCATATATTTTTACAGGGTGTATATCCATCATATGTGTGAACCTTTTATTTGAAAAGAACAAAGAGTAAACGCATTCGCAAAAACTATGGATTGAGATGTTAGGGAGCTCTAGCGAAGGTATTGGCTAAGTTCCTACACTAGTGTACAGCGAAAATACCTAGATAGTCATGTAATGCACGCCTTCCTCTCCACACCGATTGCTACATCACTGACGCACTCTCCCGCTGCTTCATCTGCGCTGTTGCCCTCTCCTTCGCCATCCTCACCGTGCGCATCTGTGCGTTGTCGCTTTTTCCCGAGTCCTCGCATCTGTATATCGCGGCCAACGCGAGGGCGAGGACGTTCGTCACCATTTTTCCATTTTAGATGCCATATCTGGTGGCAGGTCATGCTATTGCCGGGGTAGTGCTCTGGCCGGATAAGATCACAAAGGTAGACTCTGCATAACAACATTATAGTGAGCCATTAGTTTACGAATATCGAGACATCACCTGTAGCGCACTCACCTCTTGTTGCCGTCACTGCACGCCTCACAGTAGAATCTGGTAGCGCTCCGTTGGCCTACCGTCTTCTTTCTGATAGAACATAACTTGCACTGGTGTTGAGGGCGTTTTCGAATACCTTCTCGGATCTGTGTCCACTCTGGAAACTCAACCAACTTGTGGCCATACGAAACACTGGTTTCGCTTTGGTCAGGGGTCTCTGAAGCGCCAGTCTGAACATGAGGGATGTAAGTCACCATGTAGTATATACAACATGTCAGTATCAAAGATGTAGTACATACCTCTTCGACAAAATCTGACGCACAGACTTGCAGTAGCTGTGCTTGTAGCTCTTGCAGAAATCCAGCATGGCTCGCTGGTGTTTCTCCTTTTGTCTTCTGAGCTTCACGGTAGACAATGAAAGCGTTCACTATAGCCATGTCTACAAGGCCCAAGAAGATTGTCTTGTAGTATTTTTTTAACCGCACGGAAAGCTGCAACGAATAGCGTTGCAGCCGCAATTGGTCATGGACGTCAACCCCACCCATCCAGCGATGATAATCACGCATCGCAGATGGGCAGGCAATGACACTGCGCCGACCTCCTGGTAAATGCCGGCCGCATGTCTGCATCTTGGTGCTGCTGCCAGTCGCTAGTAGATACACTGGGAGTCGATCCCACCACAGCTTTGTTTGGAGGAGTGGGCAACATTTCGCCACAGCAACGGTCACCGCGCCACGAGAAACGTTTGCAGGCCGTGAGACGGACTTGGTAACCAAGGCTGGAGGGAACCCCTTTTTGTTCGTTTGGATCGTGTCAACAGTATACACGTTGCGCGCCAGTAGCTGCAGGGCGAGCTGGACGGACGTGTAGAACCGATCGGTGACGACGACGTGGAAGACGCCATCTCTGCGGTGTAGCAGCACCTGTGTCAGATTGCGAATTACGGCGGCGGGGCCTGAGTTTGGGTCAGCCGAGAACTGTGTCGGCGAAGCGCCGCCGAGTTCGTTAGAGTGCTGGCTGGTTCCACAAAATACCTCAAGTCTGTACGTAGTATGTACAACATTAATACAAGTTAGTATGAATTTTATACTACATGTTCGGCTTTGCCAAAAACAAAATGTTCTCCAGGCGGAGAGCAGATGCACTGGTGTTCACTTACCGAAGACAGTACGATAAAGTTGAGCAGCATGTCATGAAGATCTTGGTACCCCACTTGTGGGGCTTGTCTTTCATAAATTGGCGTGTGACGTTGTGGCGGCTTCGCGAGGGAATCATAGCTTCATCAAAGGCCAGGACGGATGGAACCTTGTAGCCATCACGAAACGTCTCCTGCAGCGTATCCACAACGGAGCGCACCTTCCAAGCGCGGTCCGTATCAGCCCGTGCGTCGGTGTTGTCAGTGAAATGTAGATTCTGCATAACAGGCGCAACCGAGACTTCGACATGAAACGCCCAAAGGTGCCTTTGGGTACGGCGCCAACCTCTGTCTTTGCCCAATGATCTGCGAAGCGACGCTTGTGAGGGCACAGCATTCTCGCCACCAATAGCCCAACGCAATGTAAATTTTTCTGCCTTGATCTTCTTGTGTCTTTTCGTTTCATGCAGTAGAACTTCCTCCCTTGATGCACTTGGATCTAGCTCCATCTTCTTCGTGTACATTTGGTCAACACGCTCGTTCAGGTGCTGATTGTAGTACCGGTTACTCTCAGCCGCAATTCGAAGCCACAGCTGTGGCGGCATGAAGAATAGAAAGAGTTGAAATGGTGATTCAGCTTTCTCAAGAACAGCATCGGATGGTCCATACTCCCCTCGAAACAATCCAGGATATGCTGTACTCCTCACTGGCTGTGTCGACGCATCTAGTGATATATACAACAAAGGGTATATCAGAACATGCTGTATATACCGCGTGTGTCAACTAAGAGCCAAAGGACGTACCAAAGTTCCAGCCACCCTTTCGCATCTTCTGCAGCGCGGTTTCGTCGTGTGCAAGCAACTCCACCTCACCCTCAGTCAGCTCATCCCAATTTGTTGTAGTAGCGCCCCAGTCACGTGTCACTCGCGCATTGGCTGCTTCTAGACGCCCTCTTTCCCATCTCCGCTTGGCGCGATTTTTCTCACGTGCAAGTAGCGCCATGCCGTCCAATTCTCCATCACAGCTAGTTGTGGCTTCATCGATAGCTGTAGCAGCAACAGTTTCTTCAGCTTCGTCACCAACGACAGGATAAGGCATGGCGGTCCCAACGTCAACGCCTTCCTCACGTAGTACACGCTGCAGCGGGCTGGTCCCCACTACTACAGGTTCAGACTCTGTGTACGATCCGTCAGAGTCACAATCGTTTCCATCAACTTCCGAATTGAGGGCATCGTCGTCAGCCGAAATCACTCCAGTAGTCGTGTCAGCAATAATCGGTTCTTGTGAAGCACTAGAGCATCATATCAGGTTAGTGTACAACATAATCATTTTCCAACATGTTGTATATACACCATGTCATGCGTTCATACCTGCTTGGTGCTGGTGGTGCTGCAGGTTCGTCAACTGTAATCACTTCAGTAGTGACGCCCACAGGCGGCATAAGCGGAGTTGCGTGGCCCGCATCCACATCCATTGTAGTGATTGCAGACACAGGTTCTGGCGTAGCTGCGGCAGGATTCATTCTGGAGCACAGATAAAGCAATTTATGTAAGTATACAACAAGTACATTTCCAATCATGCAGTACATACGTCGTGGCTTCAAACCTGGCTGGTTGTGGTGGCGCAGATGCATCAGGGCCAGGTATTCCAGAATGCTCCTCAGTAGTAGGCTCAGTCTGTAGGTATAGGATATATCATACAACGTAATCAGATAATGAACATGTCAGATATACACCTTGGACAAAACATACCTCTCGCTTTCATCGTCTGCGTCTCCTTCATCCTCAACCGTAAGACTTGAACTCATCGTCTTCTTCTTCTTTGGGACGGACGACCCTCCAAGTGCTTGTTCACGCGCATCCGCGCCTTTTTTTCTCTCTTCTTGTGCAACTCTCTGGCGCTCACGCTCCTTGGCTTCCGAACGGAGAGCGGCAGCAGCCTCCACCCGAGCCACTGCTCTTGCCACCTTCGCAGCTTTCTCCTCGCGCGTGATCTCTGCCATCTGCTTCTTGGTTATTTTTTTTCTTTCCGGAGTGTGGTTTCGCTTGCGCCTTCGCAGCTCGTCGCGCCTTGGCTTCCTCATTCTCCTTTCCTTTACTGTTTTTCGCGTCTTGAGCAGCAGCACGCTTTTTTTGAGCTGCAGCCAACGATGCTGCCTTGACCACGGGGGGGGG
>LGSM01000499.1:0-23051 GCA_001314345.1 Phytophthora multivora
AGATGTCGTTCACTAGCACGAGGTGTTCGCGCGGGCTGGAGAATAGGATACGCACAAAGGTGGTCTCATCCGTTCCCCAACGACCCTCACCGGCATCGTACAGCTTGATGGCGTCTGCCTTTGCCTTTTCATATGTGTGGATATCGGGATCGTACGCGACTTGTAGGCGCTGGTATAAGGTTGGTTAGCACAAATGGGCAAAGGCGACATCATCTTACAGCTGAAAAATAAACATTTAATTCAGGTAGACGCACCTCGAGCGCCAACAGGATGATCTCGCGGTAGTCGCCGCTAAGGTCGGAGCGCATGAGCCAGGTCAGGTCCTTGTTGAAGATGTAGTAGTATGTTGACTTCAGCATCGACAATTCCTCGTTCGTCCGTCCCAAAAGGATCTGCCAATATACGTGGTGAATAAGCCCACAAATAACGACATACCAGTTCAAATAGACCGTACCGGATACAACAGACGCTCCTTGGTACCGCTACCCGATGTGGCCACATTCAGCACGAATGCCTCCACCTCTGGCAGCGGCATCGTGAGCAGCAGCAGCAGGAAGCGGAAGTCACCGACCGTATCGCGACCCAGCGTGTCCTTGAGCTCCTCACGATACAGGTCCTTATACCGGTAAATAAGTAGCGATCGGTCGCTCGCCGACAGTGAGCTCAGCGCTTCCACGAGCACCTTCTCGTCCACGCCCAGGCCGTCCGTCGCGTCGCGGATGCGCTCACACGCGTCGTCGATCTCGCGCGGGTACACGAGTGGCACGCCACGGAACACATCGTGCGCGTGCTGTGGGAATATGTGCTGCATCGTCGCTGCTGTCGCTGAGCGCCGCTGTCACCTTGTGCTACAATGAGCGTCGCGAGACAGCACTGTTGTTTTTGCGTCCTAAGCACCTGTCTTTTTCTGAGATGTCACGCCAGCACTGGTTGTCGTTGTAGCTGAGCTAATGCGACAAACTCGGCATCCAGTAAAACGAACTTGATTTTTGTATGTTTTGTTATGTGAGCATACCATTCATATTGCCCTATCATGTAGGGAGCCCCTATTAGGGCATCCCTATTTAGGCTAAGACTATTAGCCTAGGGCCATCTGCCATGTTGAAGAGACTACATGTAGTTGAGGGTCTGCGAGTCAGTGGCACACCTACGCGAAGTTGCCGATGGGGCGCGGAGTCTCGAGCAGCATCAGCAGCAACTCTTGGTACTCTCCACTGGCTTCCCCCTTGATGCGGTCCTGCAGCGTCATATTGTACTTCTTCTCGTAAACGGGCATAATGTATCCCAGGTACGGGTGGTAGCGCACAATAGCGGCGCTGAGAGCTGTCGAGTCCGTGCCAATGCCGGCCATGGTGCCTTCAATGTGATCGGCAAGGAACGGCCACGCATTGAGGCTAATCCGGACTGATATGAAAACAAGGTGTAAACATTAGGATTGTTTGATGAAAATGGCAGAAGCACCACTTACCGAAGAACGTGAGGGCTGCGCTGTCGCTCCCACTGAACTCGTTCTCGATGGCGTAGACCAGGTCGTGTCCGTGCTTGGCCTGGTATGCCGCGTCGATGTTGCGGAGGTGCTCAGGCGGACTCGCGAGTAACACCTTGATGAACCCATTCTCGTCCGTGCCCCACTTGCCCTCGCCGGCCTTGTAAATGAGGTCGGCGTCCTCGGCGGCCTTTTCCTTGGTGTGGAACGAAGGCTTGTACTCCACCATTGGTTCCTGTAGGCACACATTAACGAGTTAGTATTGTAATTTGCGTTGAAGCAATTGTTGTTCGTTTACCTGGAGCGCCTTCATGATGACAGCCAAGAAGTCGCCACTGATCTCGTCGCTGATAGCAACGGACAGATCCGTGTCGTACATATCGAAGTAAGCCTTCTTCAACACACCAATTTCTTCGTTGGAGCGGCCCATGAGGACAGAGTAAAGCAGGTGGTCCGAAGTGCCGGCGCCCTTCATGGCGTGGAACAGGATGTAGGCCTCGGCCTGGTGCAGTGGGAAGGTGATGAGCTGCAGCAGGTAACCGAAGTTGCCCGACGTTTCGCTCTTGACCAGCTCTCGAAGCGTCTGACCGTGGAGCTCCTTGTAGCGAAGCGAAACCAGCGCACGGTCATTCGGCGACAAGGGTCCGACGAGCTTCACGAGCGCCTTGTCGTCCGTTCCGATGCCGTCGCAGGCAGCGTGGATCTGCTCCACGACAGCGTCGATGGAGGCCGAGAAGCGGGTCTTCTCCTTTCTGTAAGCGTCAAACGCGGATGGAGGATAGAGTCCCAGCATCTTGAAGTTGGCGAGGAGAGTGGAGCTTGGAGGAGACTGCGCAGTAGGCGGCGAAATTGGAAATGAGCGACGAAAACAGCGGTGGAGCAAGACTCGAGCGGCAGCAGATGGAGCTGAGATCCGAGATCCATCGCTTGCATAGGGATTAGCAGCAAGGATATCCTGGGTTGAGCGCCAGAATCACTTGGCATTCATATTGACAAGAGGCACGTGCCTGCCATTTGCTCAAGAATATCTTTGTGTGACGTCACACAGGATACTTTTTGTCAACCGAATTTTCCATTATCTTCTCGACATCTGATTGGCCATATTTTGATAAAACTTTACCCCATTATTCTCCTGTTTCTGAGCACAAGAATGGCCGACAAGCGCAAGCTGCCGATCGACATCCAGTACAAGCAGCTCCTGGGTAAGATCGACAACCCGCGCTATCCCCTCCCCACCACTCTGACGTCTTGCATATGTCTTTGTCTCGCCACGCAGAGGCGCTCGTGGACCGCCGCATCGTGCCGCATAAATGGCTCGAGCAACAGAAGCCGATTCGCGACGCCATCGCCGCGCTGTACCCAGAGCTTCCTCTGGCCAGCGAGGAGTTGTCCAAGTTCCGCTGCAAGAAGACCAGCCACGAGGATCTCAACTACTTTGACTGCAAGTTTATTTTCCAGTGCCTGGAGCGATCGGACGAGGGTGTGGCCAAGAACTTCTTCGGTCAGGTGGGAAAACGAAGCGAAAATCACAGATTTTGGTACGAAGGGGGTTGGATCTTATCGTATTTATTGTGGTATAGTATACCTCGCCCGTGTTGAAGCGCTGGAACGCTCTGATCCGTCAGTATGAGAAGAACAACGTTTTCGCGGCCGAGACGGCACGTATCATCGCCCAGAATACAGCGTTTGAAATGTGAGTAGCAGCGGAGGATTGGAGAATTGCTGTGCATCGGGACTTACACTGGGTATTATGTTGTCCTATTCAGTCCATTTTTGAAGAAGTCAATCCAACAGAACGATAAGCAAGTCGCGGACAATAATCGAAAGATGACGGTGGGCAGCGTGTTGATTGTGTGGGTGACGTTAATGCTGCTGTGCTGATTGAGTGTGCGCGTGGTTCTATCTGCTGTAGGATCTGACAAGGAGTATTGCTGAGTATAAGCGCAAACTAGAGACGTCGTGCGCAGACATGGGCATTGAGGTACTTCAAGTATTTTTTTTTTTACGTATTATTGCTTGGCGATGGTTTACTTACTTCGATATGTGTTTGCCTCTGTAGGGGAATAGCTTTCGTGACGAGCTTCTCCGGTTGCCGCTAGAGCTGCCGACCATTTTTGATGACGTTGCCAAGGCCGTCTGTAGCGATGAAATCGCAAGTGCCATTGAGTACCATCAGGCTCTCCAAACGTATCTGCACGACTGCGAGATCCCTGTGGTGGAATCCACCAGCTCTTCTTCGTCCAGGAAAGAAACGTCCAAAAAGGACAAGAAGAACAAGAAGAAGGGCAAAAAGCAGCTTGATGTTCTGGAAGAGCCCGAAATGACAACTAGTGGGTCGTTTGAGCTTATTGTTGCCCCTCACAAATTCTTCGACGCGATTGAGGAGCTGCGTAATGCGAGCGATGAGCTGGTGGCACCTAGTGCAATGCTTGATTTCGAGGCGGAGGCGGCGGAGATCAGTTGGGATATTTCGCTGGACGAAAGCGGCGCAGCTGATGCTGGTGAGATCGATTGGGGTATCGAAACGGTTGAACCTGTGGCCAGAGGAGGCGATACACCTGTCGAAATCGATTGGGATATTACGACTTCTGATGTGGTTGGAGATCCTGCCAGCGAGGGGAACGCTCCTGTATCTATGGATGTTGAGGAGAATGTGTTAGATGAGCCAACGACGGAAAAGATTACTCGTGTCGGGCTTCTGGATGACAACGAATTCCGCACACGTGTGCTCAATGATCTGCTCGAGCTGCGTGCATTCCTCTCCCAACGTCTTGTGGAGTTGTCTGGAAGCGATTCAGTGGCCTTTGCCAATCAGTTCCAGGGCTCTTCTCGTAAGGAAGTGCTTGTGCGCACCTTGGCATTTTTAGGAAATACTAACGACTGTGTTGCATTGCCTATTCACAGCGCTACTGGAACAACAAAGCACTGAAAAGATCGAGGCATTTCAAGTTGCTGTGGATCAGGCTGTGTCTGTTTTGACAAACAAGCGTCTGCAGCAATTGGTACTTATCAAAACTTCGGAGCGATATTTGGACAGACACGTGGCGAACCTGGAAATGTTGACCAAGCACATGGACAAGTGCCGCCGAGAAATCCACGGTTTGGAAGACAAGAATGCGGATCTTATTGATGCCACTAAAAGCGTCCAACCTCAAATCAATGCGCTAGTGACCACTACGAAGAAGCTGAAGAAGGAGGTACGAATTTACTACTTCGGGTGGTGTTATCCTATCAGATATCCTGACCGTGGAGTATTTGGTTTGTTGAACAGCTCGAAGCCGTGTTGCCGCCTTTGTTCAAGGGTTACAAGGTCAATATCGTGGGCGAGGTCAACAGCCTTTAGTACACCGTAGCGGATAATGCGGTAATGGCGGCTTGGACGACCCCTCCTTTGATTTTTTACTTTGGTGGCGCACCTTTTGAATGTGGTCTCGGTGCAAAACAGCTTTATTGGATCGTTATATTCACGGGTCATTCGTTCACTATACTACTTAGCTGCTGTAATTGGCTTCTCTCCGGGTAAGTCCGTGGAGCCTTGATCAAGAAGTACGCACCATTACAGCATCACGAAAGTCGAGAGGGCTGTAAACCCGGCGGTCAGCGCCATCGCCATGCCGAAGTGAATCCCCGAAGCCGAGTTAGAGCCTTCGTCACCGACGGTGTCTGAGCCAGCCGACTTGCTTCCGTTCTTGTCCTCATCGCCTACGGATCCACCGAAGAACATGACGCTGCCAGAACCAGAGTAACTCGTGGCGAGATTGTCGGGCAATAGCACCATAATCGTCGTTGGTGTCTCCGTTTCAGTGGTTGCGCTCGCAGCAGATGAAGCGGAACTCGTAGACCCAGTGCTCGACAGGTCGGTGGTGGCTTGCATGCGTCGCAGTCCATTGGGCGGGCGGACAGCAGCATTGTCGGGTATTTCCACGTCAGCTACCGGTTCCCACTCGAAGCCAACGGCGCAAATCGGCTCCAGCATGGTGACGACGAGAAGTGCGAAGATGAACTGGGACGGCTTCATGATGGTGGCTTTGTTGGAGAGTTTCAAAGGAGGTGGTGATGTTTTCTGTGCTCGAGAGGAAATTGAACAATGAGGCTCTAGCAGTGCCTGCAGCTTTCGCTGGAAAGGTCAATCCGCTTAAAAAGAGACGTGTATGGCAGCGCATCAATCACTTTTTTCTCGTTTTATGACAACAACCATCTCTCTGCTGTCTATAAACTGTAGGGCGATAACAATCTGCATCAGTTCAAGCAAAGACATAACTTTGTTGTGGAGTTTTACTACACGTATCCATGTACTTCGTAGAACACTCGACTTTACACCCCTCGGTACGGAGGATATCCCGGATTCGGGTACTGGGGTTGATGCGACGGTGGGTAGCCACCATGCTGTTGGGGAGGAGGTGCACCAGATCCGTACGAATATCCTGGCTGTTGCGGTGGTGCGCCGTACTGCGGGTATGATTGAGGCTGACTTGGGTATCCAGGCTGCTGCGGCGGGGCACCGTATTGGGAATACGGTTGATTTGGCGGCGGTTGCTGGCTAGGAGCTGGGTACTGTTGGTAAGGTTGATTCGGCTGGTGGCCGGAGGGCTGGTACTGTTGACTCGGCGGTTGCTGTTGGTTAGGCGGTGCACCATACTGCTGGTACGGCTGCTGCTGACCCCCAGGGGCAGGATATTGTTGGTATGGTTGATTCAAAGCCTGTTGTTGTCCAGGGGCAGGATACTGCTGATACGCCTGGCTCGGTGGTTGGCCAGGAACTGGGTATTGCTGGCCTGAAGGCTGTTGTTGGTGTCCAGGCGGCGTGCTGTACTGTTGCTGCGGCTGACTTTGATTTCCAGGAACCGGGTATTGAGGATATTGCTGGGTTGGAGGCTGCTGCTGCTGGCCCGGAGGGTATTGTTGATACGGTTGGTTCGGAGACTGTTGCTGCTGATGTCCAGAAGGCGCGCTGTACTGTGGGTATGGCTGATTCGGAGGTCGTTGTCCGGGAGGAGGATACTGTTGCTGATGCTGTTGCTGCGTAGGATAACCTGGTGCAGGATAACCTGACGTTTGATCCTGTGGCGGGTAGCTGTTTCCACTTGGCGAATAGTTCGCGGGCTGCGACGTCGGTGCCTGCGTTGGGTATCCTCCAGGCTGCGAAGTTGGCGCCTGATGCGGAGCAGCACCATACGGTGCTTGACCAGGAGCAGTTTGAGGAGATTGTCCGTAAGTCTGCTGCCCTGGCGGCGTTGGGTATGAGGATGAGACACTGTGTCCTCCTTGGCCAGACGACTGCAGACTTGTACTCGATGTGGCATATGACGCCTGGGTTTGCAAATACGCCGGCGGATCAGCACTAGTATGAGCGCCACGTAATCCAGCGGGAACAGCAGCTCCACTAGCGTTCGCAGCTTTCATTTTTGGTACATCTTGCGGTGCATCATACACTTCCAGCAAAAGTTTTTTGTAGTCTCCACTAGTCTCGCCGGCAATACGGTCACGAAGTTCCTCATGATACAGTCTTTTGTATGCAGCTTTCACATGGGGCAGCAGAGACTGGTAACGCACGAGGGTCGTGCTCAGCCCCGTCTCATCCGTTCCAAAGCCTTTCATGGTCTTCTCGAACACCTCTGCGATCGCAGGGTATGGGTCAAGCGTAGATCGAACCAGATAGTTGAGACTCTTCTTGGCATCACCGCTGAACTCCTTGTCTACTGCCTTGGCGATGTTGTTGTTGTACTTGGCGACATACACTGCATCCATCATCTGGAGGAACTCTGGAGGAGCTTTGACTAGGATCCCAATGAACTCTTCTTCGTTGGTACCTAGTCTCCCTTGGCCTGCCTTATAGAGTGCAATTGCTTCTTCCTCAGCCTTTGCAGCATTGTGCACTGCCGGATTGTACGGCACTTTGGCCGACTGAAGCACGGCCATGACGACCTTACGGAAGTCACCGCTGAGCTCCGAGTTGAGTGTGACAGCCAGGTCCTTTCCCACCAAGTCGAAGTAAGTTCTCTTCAGGATATTCATCTCCTCGTTAGTCCTGCCTGATAGGATCTGCACGATGAGGCTCTCGGTAGTTCCCATTCCTTTGGTAGCATCGCGGAGAATCTGCGCCTCTGTCTCGGGTAACGGCGTAGAGATCATGCGCAACAACCGTCCAAAGTCGCCCGACGTCTCGCTCTTCAGAAGACTCTTCAGTGGCTGCTGGTACAGTTCCTTGTAGCGCAACGCGATGAGGTTGCGTGTCTCTGGAGATTTTGAGCCCAGCACCGTAATGAGGGTCTTCTCGTCCGTCCCCAGCCCCTTGCAGGCTCCATATATCTGCTGCACAGCTTGGTCGATTTCCTGTGGATAGTGAATGCTCGTCCCGTGGAACGCGCCGTGCGTTGACGCCGGATACAGCTCCATCCTGGCGGCCGTCGGAGAAAGAACTGATTGCAGAATGATCAAGATTTTCTTTTCGATAGTAACGGGTGCGCTTGTTGAAGTGAATGCCCCTTAAAAGCAGATAGCGCCCGCACCGAATCTGAACCATTCCCTCTCAAACTAGATAATACAATAATGGACGCTGCGCTAAGCGAAGCTCTACGGAGGGGCAACCCCGTGGTTTTCTTTGACGTCTCGATCGGAGGCGCACCAGTGGGGCGCCTGCGGCTAGAGCTGTTCAAGAAGGACTGCCCCCGCACGGTTGAGAACTTCAGGTTGGCTATGCGATGACTGAGCTGATGGTTCCGCTGAGATTGTCTAACCGTGATCTGATGGCTACGACAGACAATTCTGCACGGGCGAGTACAGGTGAGACGACGGGGTTACGGAGGCTACACGTAACATAATGAACAACGCGAGACTGACATGTTGCTGCTGTGTCGCTTGCGGTTATCGTCGACGCAGAAAATCGGAACTGCCCGTGGGCTACAAGGGTTGCACGTTCCATCGTGTCATCAAGGACTTCATGGTACAGGGTGGCGACTTCCTGAAGGTAGGATGCAATTGTATGTTGCATGTGCAGGATGTCTGACGATACATTGTCGTTGTGAATGTGTAGGGCGACGGCACGGGGCGGATGAGTATCTACGGCGACAAGTTCGAGGACGAAAACTTTGTCCATAAGCACACGGAGCCCGGGTTGCTGTCGATGGTAAGGTCGACGCTGAATCAGTTGTTGCTGTAGATCTCCCTGACTGTTGTTTTCATTGCTACCACAGGCGAATAGCGGGCCCGGAACGAACGGCTGCCAGTTCTTCCTCACGTGCGCGCCGTGCGACTGGCTGGACGGCAAGCACGTCGTCTTCGGAAAGGTGCTGGACCCTGCGTCGTTGCTGCTGCTGCGGAAGATGGAGAGCGTACCCGTGGGGCCCAATAGCAAGCCTAAGCTGGCTATCACGGTCACGGAGTGCGGCGAATTGTAGTGATATTCGATGAATAAACTCCAGGCGGGTGTTTCCACACCGTCGATAAGAAAGCAAGTTGCCTTGAAGTTGCCACGAAACGGAAAATTTATGGTGGATATCGCAAATATTGCAAAAGTTTAGCCAATCAGCCTGGCAACACGTGAAACGATTTGGAGTTAGCCCGTGGGATTTTTTAGCCGTTATCTCTTGAAATTCCCGTTTCCTTGCAAATAACCTTTCGGATTTTGTATTGAACGAGGTTTTATGTAGGAGATCTTCGAGGCCCGCGGGTCCGGACAAGATCAGTGGGGGGCACACAGTGCCGCTGCGGGAACCCATAGATTTTGTTTGGCTCGAAGGGAGACCATCACTCTTTAGGAAGCCGACAGCCGCCCCGCATCCGAGAAGCTTGTGCTGCCCGCAGCAAGCTCCTCGCCCCCTCCACCCGCAGAAAACACATCAGAAACATGAGCAAGCGCGACTACTTCCTGCAGAAGGGTCTGCAAATGCAGCGCCTCGACGAACAGATTTCCTCGAGCCCCGCCGGCGGAAACGCTTCGCGTGAAGTAAGATGTTGCCCCTCCCCTCCCTGTTTTCTTTTTTCTGTAAATAATTGCTAGAAGATGGTATTGATTGGTGCTGTCTATCTGCTACAGGTGACTAAGTACCGCGAGTTGTGCCCTCCCGGCACACAAGACAGTCAAATTCAGAAGCTGATCGCCCAGTGCAAGGGTGACGCTCAGCGCATGGAGAACGCCATCAATGAACTGTGGGAAGACAATCGCGGCAGCCACCAGGATGACTGGGCTGTCGTAGCCAAGAAGAGCACCAAGAAAAAACACGTACGTCTATCTTTTACCTTGTCTAACGGCAACAATTTTTCGAGCTAACTTGATTCATGCTTTTACCTAATGCAGGAGAACGTGCACCACTCGACGCAGCGGTCCTATTCGTCACAGAAGACACAGCACCAACAGGACGATAACGCGGAAGCCCCGCAGGATGGCGACGCACAGCCGCCGAGGTCGTCCGATCGTTTCTCCACGCGAGGCCGTGGTAGCATGAGAGGCCGTGGAATGGCTTCTTCGCGAGGTGGACGGGGCGGTCGTGGCGGCCGTGGTCGCGGTGGGGCCGTCGTTGCTACAGGCAGCTCGCGTGGGCCTCGCAATGGCGATAATGAAGATGATACTCCGGAGAACGACAATAACTCCACTGATGGTTTCAGCCCTTCCAACGAAGCTCGCGTGCAGCAGTCTAAAACGACGAAGGACCCGAAAAGGGACCGTAGTGCGAAACCCACCACTAAAACGACCTCTACGCCCCCAGCAACTCAGGCACCCCCTGTAGTTTACCCTGTGCTGACTGGCGCTTGGACGAAGAAGCTGAACGTCACTGGTGCCACCTCCACGCCTAAGCCGGTAGAACCCGTTGGCACCACACCTGTGCCTGCACCCACGCCCCCACCAGCCACAACTACAGCTGCGACGCCTGCATCGACCGAGAAACCGACCGAATCAGCTAAAACAGAAATTGAAGCTGCCACAGCGGAGCCCCCCAAAACTGCGAGTCCGAAGAAGACACAGCAGGACAAAAAGAGTAAGAAATCACAGAAATCTACTACTGCTGCTGTCACGACTGAAGCAATTGAAGAACCTGCTGCTGTTGTCGAGAAAACGAAAACTGTGGAGAAGGTGCTCAGTCCCAAGGCTTCTCCAAAAAAAACTGTGGAAAAGAAGAAGAAAACGAAGACTGTGGAAGCTACTGTGAAAACTGCTTCCTCGAACATTGGGGCATGGGGCACCCTAGATGTGTCCACATCGACGATGGACGAGTGGTCTTCGTCTGGCACTACTTCCACTGCCACTGAGCCTATTAAAGCGTCTACTCCCAATGCGTGGGCACGTGGGAGCCCTGTTTTATCCCCTCCTGTGAGTAAGGAAGCTGTCCCTGCACCGAAGTCTCCGGTTGTTGAGGCGAGACCGACGGTGGTGCCAGGATCTCCTAAAGACATTGATGCGCCTCGTTCAACCGGATCGGCATCAACAAGCCCTCGACCGTACCTCAAAATGGGCAAGTGGGATAGCGCGGCAACGCCCAATCTGTCGCTTCAGTTTGGCAGCTTCTCATTGAATGGTATGGACTCGCTGGAGCCTTCGTCGCCTGCTGGATGGGCTTCGACAACCACAACTACTGCAACGTCCAACGCGAAAAATGGTGGTAAGACTGTCACAAAGACCACTACGACCCAAAGTGCGTGGGGCACCACCGCGAAGACCGCGTCACCCAATAAGACGCCTACCCCAGACCGCAGTGAGCAGCAGCAGCGCGCGCAGGAAGTATCTGCCACAAAGACTACGACTTCGGCACCTCCAGGACTTTTGGTAGACTCGGGCCGTGTGACACCTACCACAGGACAGTCTCCGCGGTTCGCACCTTCGGCCCCGTCTCCAGCGTCTTTGCCTAAGCCTGATGAGGTCAAGCGTGGCACCCCTACTCGTTCTCAGGGCGGTCCGTTCCAAGCCCAGGGAGGAAGTACGGCGCAGGCTAACAAGATGAACATAGGCTATGGCACAGGTCTGTACCAGGCCTCTTATGGCCAGTACTCTATGGATCTTGGCCGTCCTGCAGCCACTTCGACGCCTGGCCAACTTCCCACTGGGTCTGGAACCCCGAAGAGCGCTGGCAGTCGCGGTGGTGCTGCAGCCCAGGTCGCGGCTCAGTCGCCTTCTCGTGGACAACAGCCTGTAGCGCAAATGCAGCAGATTCCTCTGCAGCAACAACAGCAGCAGCAACAACAACAGGTCCAGCAGCAAACTCAGCAGAAACAGGTCCAGCAGCAACAGCCTCAGCAGTCTCAACAAAACCAGCAGAACCAGACTCAGCAACAAGCGTCCACCCAAATGCACCAGCAGGCCCAAGCTGGTATGCAGCAAGGTTACCATTACGCCCCGCCTCCCCCGCCAGGCATGGCATTGCCATACAACCCGTACAACTATGCTGGATATTACCAGGGCTATGGCTACTACCAGAACCCCCAGGTGCGTTCCTTTTGCTTTGATTCACGGATCTGGAGTGGTTGATATACTCACGCTTCTTGGAATCTTTGTTTTGCTGCTATGATACAGTTTGCTCAGTACAGTCCGCGAACGCAGTACCCTCCGCGCGGAAACATGCCATACGGCGTTGAGGGTCCCGTCCCGGGTTTCTCGAACCCACCGAACATGCCCTACCAGGATCAGCACATGATGGCTCAACAGCACGAGTACGCTGGAGCTGTGCCTCAGGGCTTCGGCGAGATTAATGCCGCGTACATGCAGCAGGCCCCGATGCAACAACAGGGTGGACACCATGGTCACCACGGTCACCAAAACGGCCCACAGGGCCACGGGAAGGGTGTATCGGGATCTGGTGCTGGCGGATCCGGTTCACAGCAGGCGCACGGCCAGCGTGGCAACACGGGCATGCAGGGTTACCAAAACGCTGGGGGTCGCGACCATGCGTCACCACCGGTCCCTAATGTGTCGGCGGCCATGACTGGTTCTTACGGTCAGCACTACGGTTGGGCTGGCAACTACGGTGCGCAGCCCGTCGGCGGATGGGGTCACATGATGCCTCAGGGATACCAGCAGTCTCCATCCCAGCAGATTCCTCAGCAGCAGCAGCAGCAACAGCAGCAGCAGCAGCAGCAACAGCAGCAACCAAACGCGCACCAGCAGAACTACCACCAGTATGGCAACGGTGGTGCCCAGTCTGGCAACAGCACGAACGACGTGAACCAGGCGCGCTGGAGCAGCTCGTAGTTCCATGTTGTGCGCGGCTCACATGAACTTCTTCGCTCCGGCGGGCCGACCGCAGACGGGAATGAACCGTGTGTCGTGCGACCCAACGCCACTATAATTCTTAGCTAGGTATTAGGTATTGCAGAACGAATGGGTGTTTCCCATTGCGCCAGTAGCGACCAAGGGTCCAGCCTGGACCCTTGGACTCTAGGCGAGGGATAATGATACGAGTCGAAGCTGTATGACTACGATTCTCAATGCAATGATAGTGTGTTGGGCTTTACGCTTGCACAACGTTCTGTGCCATTTTTTTTATACTCACACTTGAGCGCATCCTTCCCTCGGTCAATATACAGTCTGTACTCCTTAGTTCTATGGAGCTCAACTTTCTGCTCAAGTGTCCAGCAGCAGAGCAGCAGAGGAAGTCATGTCTTCTTCCTTGGTGCGTACGGTACTGTAACGTTCTTCAACCAAGAATCTTGGTCCATGAAGTACTATCCCGCACCAAAAGAGAGCTCTTGCATAGTTCTCTTCAATTGCTCACACACGAAAAAAGTAAAATAACACCCAGAGGCTCTGGGCCAGAGCAAGCAGGCTGCTTGAAGTGGCTCAATCCCGCCGCGCCCAGTCCAAGTGGATGGCTCGTCATGCTCCACTAAAACGAAGAATATGCATTGCACTGACCTGCCTTCTTTTCAAGGAAGAAGATTTCTCAGACAATCTTGCCGGCACGGGCAGCTCCGTCTGTCTTGTCGCGTGATTGAGGGCACGGACAAGTAAAGGTTGAAGGACCCTTCGCGTTCGCCTCAAGCGACTCGAACTTGCAGTGCACAGTGTGCAGCGCACCTTGCGGCGCTGTAGTGCCGCTCAGCTGAGCTTCAGCTGCCCGCCACAATTTTGGCCACGGGCGTTACGCTACACATGCCGCTAGCATAGCGCCCCAAAAGGCACGGGAGGTCGAAAAAAAGGCAGGGAGGGATCCACAGCGACGCTGTCACGTAAGGGAGCCATCGACACCATCTTCTCTAGCTGTACTGTGGTGACTACAATTCACATACCATAGTATATCGCACTGCAGGTACGCGTGGCCTCTCGTTCGGTTGTGCTTGGAGCGGCGCTGCGACACCTTGATGCTTTTTTTGGCCAGATGGAGACGCCAAGGAAATTTCAACGTCGCTTCAAGATCGGTCTCTTCGTTCTGTGATTGGTGAACAAATCGGTATGGCAAGCTTCCCATTGGTGAAAAAACGCCTGATATTGCGCGCATCCTCTTAGCCCAACGGCAAGTGCCCGCAACGGAGCCGTCGCTGCCGCTCAAAATGACCACAGTAGCTTCCTCCCGACAACACGCAAGCCCAAGCAACAACCAAGATCGCTCCAAAAGCGGCCACGGGGCTCTAGCTCTTCGCTTGCCGACAGAGATACCGAAACGGTAACGGACGCGTGACGACAGCGGCCGCCCTTCCCTTTCCTTCAGAATCCAAAAGCAGCCCCCAAAGAAACTTCCCTTCTTCATGGACGCGGGGGCGCGCGTGTGGGTCGCAGACCCGGCAGATGAGCGCGTATGGCTCGCGGCGCGAGTGCTCGAGGTGCGGCCGACGGCCGTGACGGTCGAGCTCGAAGATCAGCGTACAGAGGAGTCGACGTCGCGCGTCAAGCACCGCGGCTCCTATGACGACAGCGAAGGCGACGACGCCGAAGGCAAGAAGCGCAGGGACGTGGCCTTGGTCCTCTCCACCTCGGGGGAGTGCACTAATGTGCTGCCGCGCAACATGCCGCGTGAGCAGGACCAACGCGATCTAGTAGCTCTGCCGCATCTGCACGAAGCCTCCATTCTCAATGCACTGAGACTGCGCTACGAGCGCCATGCCATCTATACACACATCGGGGAGATCCTCATCTCCATCAACCCGTTCCAGCACCTCCCGCAGCTTTACGGTGACGAGGTACTCCAGGGCTACGCTTACGACCGCAACGACGACCGTGTGACGTCTTCAGATCCAAGAGAGCCGCATCTCTTCGCGGTGGCTCGCGCAGCTTACATGGACATCGTGCAGAACACCCGGAGCCAGTCCATCCTCATCAGTGGTGAGAGTGGCGCGGGCAAGACTGAAGCGACGAAGATCATCATGACGTACTTCGCCGTCACGTGCGGTACCGGCAACAACCTGACAAAGACACAGGAAACGGGCGAATCCAATTCGCCTCCAGCGTCTCCGTCCCGCACAACAATTGAGGAGCAAGTGCTGCAGTCTAATCCTATTCTGGAGGCGTTCGGCAACGCACGCACAGTCCGAAACGACAACAGTTCGAGGTTCGGCAAGTTCATCGAGCTGCGCTTCCGGGACCAGCGACGGAAACTTGCGGGTGCTCGCATCCGGACGTACCTCCTGGAGAAGATCCGAGTCATTAAGCAGGCTCCCTACGAGCGCAACTTCCACATTTTCTATGAGCTGCTGAGCGCAGACACTAGCTGCGTGACCAAGGAACAGAAGCAAGCGTTGGCGATAACTGGAGGTCCTCAGAGTTTCCGGTTGCTGAATCAAAGCTTATGCTCCAAGCGACGCGACGGTGTCAAGGATGCCGTGCAGTTCCGTTCGACGAAGAGAGCCATGCAACAGCTTGGTATGAGCGAGCGCGAGATCGGTGGAGTACTGGAAATCGTGGCTGCCGTGTTGCATATGGGCAATGTCGATTTTGAACAAGTACCGCACAAACGCGAAGATAACGTGTTTGCTGACGAAGCACGTGTGGTGACTTCGACGTCTGGTGCTTGCAACCACTTTACAAAGGCAGCGGAACTGCTTGGAGTCTCCACAGAGGCGTTGGATCATGCACTTACCAAGCGCTGGATACACGCTTCCAACGAGACATTGATTGTCGGAGTTGACGTTGCCCACGCAAGGAACACACGCAATGCACTAACCATGGAGTGTTACCGACTTCTATTTGAATGGCTCGTAGCGCGTGTCAACAATAAGCTTCAACGACATGCTGGTACTTCCTGGGATGCCGACCAGAATGATGACGATGAGGAGGAAGACTCGAATGATTTCATCGGTCTTCTTGATATCTTTGGGTTTGAAGATATGGCTGAAAACTCCTTCGAGCAACTCTGCATTAACTACGCCAACGAGGCGCTTCAGCACCAGTTCAACCAGTACATTTTCGAGGAGGAGCAGCGACTGTATCGCGACGAAGGTATCCGTTGGAGCTTCGTAGATTTCCCGAACAACCGCGCGTGCTTGGAGCTGTTTGAGCACAAACCGATTGGCATCTTCTCCCTCACAGACCAAGAATGTGTCTTTCCCCAAGGAACCGACCGTGCGCTCGTGGCCAAATATTATCTGGAATTCGAGAAGAAGACGCAGCACCAGCACTTCCGCTCGGCCCCAGTGATTCAACGTACAACACAATTCGTTGTAGCGCATTATGCCGGATGTGTTACTTACACCGTTGAAGGGTTCCTAGCGAAGAACAAGGATTCCTTCTGCGAGAGTGCAGCCCAATTGCTGGCTGGGTCGTCTAATCCCCTCATCCAGGCTCTAGCTGCCGGATCTCCTAATGAAGATGGCGTCAATGCTGACGGTGAGCTTGACGGCTTTGGTGGCCGCAACCTTCGACGTGCCAAGTCGGCCATTGCAGCGGTCAGCGTGGGCTCGCAGTTTAAGATCCAGCTGAATGAGCTGTTGAAAACCGTTCGGGCCACTACTCCTCGATACGTGCGCTGCATTAAGCCAAACGACTCACACGTGGGATCGTTGTTTCAAAGCAAGCGAGTCGTTGAGCAGCTTCGTAGCGGTGGAGTTCTTGAAGCTGTGAGAGTGGCACGTGCAGGTTTTCCTGTGCGTCTTTCACACAAGCAGTTCCTTGGCCGATATCGTCGAGTGCTGCTTTCGCTGTGCAAGTTGACCGACAACGGCTTTGAACGAAAGCACAGGAGCTGGAGCGAGCTTGACTTATGCCTACACCAGCTTACACAAGTTCTTCTTGACAGCACACCAGATGAAGAGGGCGAGGACGAGCAGAGTCGCCAGATACGCTGCGGGGTTAGTCTTGGCAAGACCCGCGTCTTCTTTCGTCGCAAACCTTACGAGAAGCTGGAAAATCTACGTGTGGCCGTTCGCCAGGGGGCCAGCCTTGTCATTCAAAGACATGTTCGAGGCTTTGTGGCTCGCCATAGCTATCAGCATCTGCGCCAGGTCACAATTGCTATGCAAGCGCGTGTGCGAGGACGTCATGCCTACAGATATGTGAGTTGGGTGCGTGCAATGCAGCAAGCTCGAGTGCTACAGACCAGAATGCGTCAGCTGTGTGCGCGTAGTAGATTCCTTCGTGCTCGGGCAGGAGTGCTGGCGGTGCAGTGCCGCTTCCGGTGCCGCCGTGCAACACGACTTGTTCAGGTGCTTCGTGAGGCTCGTGCAGTGACGCGTATTGCCACAGGTTGGCGTAGATCGTCTGCTCAACGGAAGTATCGAAGGCTGTGCAGTGCTACTCTGGCGCTTCAGTGCATAGTTCGTTCACGTGCGGCTAAGCGAGTGTTAATGGAGCTTCGTGAAGAGAGCAGGAATGTGGCCAAGCTGAAGGAGGACAATGCTCAACTGAAAGACGAACTGGCTGAGTTACGGCGTCAAATGCAGGTCATGGTGGCGCAGAGTACGAGTAAGGAGCGTCAGCAGTTACCATTCCCTTCGTTCAAGACTGCTGAAGATCCCGCGAACAAGTCGCCGCAAAAGACTGTCATGTTCTCATCAGATGAGGATCGTCCAGAAGATAGCAGCAACCAGAATGACTGCGAAAACCAATTGGACCTTGAGTTATCGGACGACCTAGTCATGGATACTAGCGGCAACCCCAACGCAGCAGATGGTCGCGATGTCGGCTGCGTGGTAGATCTGTCGGACAGCCAGCAAAAACCGAAGCTGCAAACACCCAACTCGCGTCGGACTCGCCGCTACAGCTTGCCACCATCACTTCCTCCGGCCAACGAGGCTGCAGAGGAATTAGCATTAACGCCACCTGCGTCACCTCGCGCTTCTCGCTCTCGCGATCGACGCCACAGTTTAGATCTGTGGCGGCTTCAGGAGGTGGAAGCTCAAAAAGAGGCTCTCCAACTACGCGAAGAAATCCGTGAGGCCGCTGCCGATGAACCTTCACCCGAACGTCAGCAGCAGCAAGAGATCGCTCTACAGAAGCTCGTGGCGTCGCAGATCAAGCGCAAAACGATGCAATTGCAGCTCCAGCTACCTGAGTTCGAGCTCAAGGTAGACAACAACTGCGCCGATGCTGGTCCAGCCTCGTGTATTAGCCACCGGCGCCGTTCACGGACAGTTGATAGCCCGCTCCCTGCTCTGGCCCCATTGACTTCTTGCGGCCGACAGGGTACTTCGCGCTGGAACTTTGCACTTTCGCGTAGCATGACAAATGCTACCAGGGATCAGATGCCAGCCTACTTCGATAGCCCGAACTACCCTGGCTCATCTTACGGTGATGATCGCTCTGTGGATGGAGACGAGGATCTATACGGCCGAAGTCGTTACCCGATGCCAAGACGATCAGCGTCTGCTGGGATGTACCGTTCTCGGTCGTCGTCGAACTCCTCATCCTGCTACTTGCCGCCTTCTGTGGCAGTGCGACCCGGAGTTGCTGTCCCTCGCTTCGCCAAGGCTCCAACTTGCTACGAGTGCGACTGCACGTTCAATATCCTGGTGCGTCGCCACCACTGCCGCCAATGCGGCAACTCGTTCTGCTTCGAGCACTCGACGCGGCAGCTAGCACTCCCCCACTTGGGCTACATGGCCGCCCAGCGTGTGTGCGATACGTGCTTTGAGGCTCACATTCAAGCCATGACGTCGCTCAAGCTACCATTGATGCGCCACCCGACGGACGAGCTTTCGACCTCTTCTTTTGCGAGTTCGCCACGAGGTCTGGAGAGCAACGACAGCTACTGTGGCCTTGACAGTCCCACCACGGCGGCAGCACGCGTAGCTCCACTGCGTACGTAACTATTTTCTTGTTAGTAACTAGCCTTGTGCATGTAGGGAATCAGCAATATCTATAAACTTAGCATAAATGATAAATGGAAATGCATTATACCTTCTACGCACATCACGTGGTCTTCTTCTTCGTAGCTCTGGCTTTCGTTTTCGGTTTGGGCTCTACCTTCGGCTTCAGCGGCGCGAAGGTCATCCGATGGATCTCACACGGCCCATGCTGTGCGATGGCGGCAACATGAGCTTTAGTTGGGTACCCCTTGTGCTGGGCGAGTCCGTACTGCGGGAACTCCTCGTCGTATTCACGCATGAGGCGGTCACGTGTTACTTTGGCGATAATAGAGGCCGCTGCAATACTGTAGACCTTCGAGTCACCTTTAATCACTGCCTCAGCAGGCAGCTCCAGCGTCGGCGGCAGTTTGTTCCCGTCCACCAGCACGAACGTCTTGTCCTTCTGGCGCAGCTTCTCCGCCACTTCGTTCACCGACTTGGCCATCGACTCCAGCGACGCCTGCAAGATGTTGATCTCATCGATTCGCTGAGCACTGTTGACGTGTACAGCGTACGTAATGCGCGGGTGCGAGGTGAGTAGTTCGTACAGCATCTCGCGTTGTGGCTCCAAGATCTTCTTGCTGTCGTCCACGCCTTCCACTGTCACATCCAGCGGCACGTGGCACGCTGCTGCAACCACAGGTCCAGCCAGAGGCCCTCTACCAGCTTCGTCCACACCGATTACAGTCGTGTAGCCTTTGCCTTGGTAGCGTGTCTCGAAGGCGCGTGAGAGCGTGGTCGTCGGCTTTTCGCCATCGTTCTTGGGCTGTTTCTTGGGCTTCGAGACGCGTTTAGCACGCACAGGAGTCACAGGTAGATCTGTGACGCTCTCTGTCGGTGCTAGTGCCTTGTTGAGACGAGGAGAGCGGCGCGGCGCTGCGGCGGAGGCCACCTTGACGCTGCGCTTGATGGTCTTGCGCATGATTTCTCGTGGTTTACAGCGATGCGGTTGTTTTGCACCAATTGTGCGACAAGTCGTTTGTGATTGGTAGATATTCATCTCCCAGCGGGACCTGGTGCTTGGCTCTGATCGTATCTGCGTCACTTTCCGATTGCCATCCAAGCCCCCAAGAGCGAGAGAGATCCGAGTGCCATGGCTGACGCTACGCCCGCCCCCGCCCCCGCCCCCAAGAAGCTCACGAAGAAGGAGCTGCGCATCCTCGAGCGCCAGAAAGCGGCCGCAGCTGCTGCAGGCCCCACGCTCACCGACACGTACGGCGAAAAGCCGCTCATCCAGTCGCAGGAGCGCCCCAACCACGAATACAAGTCCGTCAAGGACCTGAACCCGGAGCTGCAGGGCGAGAGCTTCTGGGTGCGTGGCTACCTGCAAGCTGTTCGCGCCAAGTCGAAGATCGCCTTCATCACGCTGCGCGAGCAGACGGCCACTATCCAGGCTATTCTGCACGAGAGCGACAAGGTCTCGCGCCCCATGATTAAGTTCGCGGCTGGCGTGCCCAAGGAGTCCGTCGTGGACGTGTTCGTCACGCTCTCCACGCCCGACAGCCCCGTGCTTAGCACCACGCAGAAAGATGTGGAGCTGAACGTGGAGAAGTTTTTCGTCGTCAGCAAGGCTCTGCCCGAGCTGCCCTTCCAGGTAGAGGATGCTGCTCGCCCCGACGCCATTGTCAAGGCCGAAGGATCCACCTACGTGAACGTTGGGCTGGAGACGCGTCTGAACACCCGCCCGCTTGACCTGCGTACACCCGCTAACCAGTGCATCATGCGCATCCAGGGTGCTGTTGGACTGCTTTTCCGTGAGTTCCTCGTTAAGCGCGACTTCGTTGAGATCCACACGCCCAAGCTGGTGGGTGGCGCTTCTGAGAGTGGTGCCAACTGCTTCACGCTCAAGTACTTTGACCAGGAAGCTGCTCTGGCGCAGAGCCCCCAGACGTACAAGCAAATGGCTTGCGCTGTTGCGGGCCTTGAGCGTGTGTTCGAGATCGGCCCCGTCTTCCGTGCCGAGAACTCGAACACGCACCGTCACATGTGCGAGTTCGTGGGTCTTGACCTGGAGATGACCATCAAGGAGCACTACCACGAGGTGCTGGAAGTGTTCTCGGACTTGTTCATCTACATCTTCGACGGCATCAAGGAGCGTTACGCCAAGGAATTGGCCATCATCAACGAACAGTACCCGTTCGAGCCGCTCAAGTACAAGAAGCCGTCGCTTATCATCAGTTTCGAGGAGGGTGTGAAGATGCTGAAGGAGGCTGGCGCCGACCAGGAGCCCGAGGAGGACCTGAGCACTGAGAACGAGAAGTGGCTCGGCCGCCTCGTCAAGGAGAAGTACGACACCGACTTCTACATCCTCGACAAGTTCCCGCTCGCGGTGCGTCCGTTCTACACGATGCCGGACCCGAACGACAAGCGTTGGAGTAACTCATACGATATGATGATTCGTGGCGAGGAGATTGTGTCCGGCGCTCAGCGTGTGCACGACCCCAACCTCCTCATTCAGCGTATGGACGAGCTGGGCGTGCCGCAGGAGTCTATGCGCAACTACATTGACTCGTTCCGTCTTGGCGCTCTGCCCCACGGTGGTGGTGGTATTGGTCTGGAGCGTGTGGTCATGCTGTACCTTGGCCTAGGCAACATCCGTAAGGCGTCCATGTTCCCTCGCGACCCGAAGCGGTTGTTCCCGTAAGCGGTTGTGTAAGTGCATCAATGCATGTAGTATTGCGCCGTCGAATCGAAGCGTTGTCTTGCTAGCGAGATGAACGTGTTCAGTTGGCGCGCAATGTTGTCACAGGTTTTATTCCGAGATAAATTGACTCAACACGTTTTCTAATAGGGCTACCACAGTAGTGTTACGAGTTACGAGTTACCTTGATCTGGCGGTGATCAGTCTCAGTGGCGCTAGTACGCTTCATTCTTCGTCACTCTGTTACAAAAGGCAAAAGACTCGCCAGGTTACAAAAATCAATTGGGGTAGATGGCACACACGACACCACTTCACTCACATCTTGATACTCAACGACACCTTTGTCTTCTTCTCTATGGGAGATGGCTGCGGGTTTTCATCGCGCAAGAAGCAGTAGCACGCGTAAAGAGCGTAGGTTGGATTTAAAAACCGGAACTTGGCATTCGTGCTGAGCTTGACCTGCAACACCATTCTTCGTTCGTTCACCGCATGCCCACGCTAAAAGCTGACGCACGCCGGTTGTTGTCCAGACTCGACATTTTTTTTACTGAAGATCAGCATGCAAATATACATATGTAAAGCGAAGCACTTGCCTTCAGCACCACCTCTATTGCCTCGAACCTTGGTAGCTGTAGCTTCCAGAATTGCATGTCGCTTCTTCGTCTTTGGCTGTTGAGGCACCAACATCTACAGTTAGACGCACCACTTCAACTGGCTGGATCACACATAATACCATCACGAGGTCGTCCGGCACCTCCCATAGCGGCTCAAATGCTTCTCCATCGCTCTCCTGGTCGCATTCATCTTCTGGATACTGGTACGGGAACATGCTCTCAGAGGCAAACGCCTCCTCTGAAGGTGGGAACTCGACTTCGTAGTCTCCGAAGCGAAGGCGATGCAGCATCTGCTGTTCAGTCTCCTCTGTATTGCGTTCAGCCTGTTGCGCTTCTGACTTCCGCTCTGAAATCAGACGCTTCTCGCTTTTTTAGCTGTTGAGCTCCGGTCTTCCAGGAGAATCCGAGCGTCGAAACGATCCACGCGCAGGCCGTCACTCTCTCCTCTCCACGAACTCAAATGCGACTCGTTATGCAGCTTCCACGCCGTCTCTGGGTCATCAAACAACTGACAGGTATAGCCACGCACACCTACTAGGTGACCTAGCGCCAGTATGCCTCCCCCAGCGCTCATAGTCTTCTTCGTCCATTTTACTTGCAAATCATTTTGATTCGTTTTATTTTTTTACTTGTGCTGTATAACTGTACCTGTTCTTCAACTATCCTGCCATTAGGGGGGGTCAGAATTGAGAAATGGTGCAAAAAATATCACCACCTGAGCGCCGACAAAATGACACGACTATTTCCAAAATATCACCCCGGTCAGATATGAAATGACCGGTCATTTCTATATGATAATCACTCTGAAAAGCGCCCATCGTCAACACTCGAGAGCAACAGCATGCCTCATGTTTCCCACCACCGAGCTGAACTTGCTGCATGTAGTCAACAGGAAAAAGGATAGGAATGGCTTGCGTGGCGTATATTATCCGGGTGATAGCTTAAGGAAAATGCGCTACTCTACGTTATGACTCATCTTCTGTAGACTTAGTGAGCGTCGAGCATCTTCTTACAGCCGTAAAAAAAACATCGACGCTTGCTCCTTCGCCCTCGGCGTCGACGGTCATTGTCCGCTGCATGTGCAAGTTAGTCATGACTAGGACAGGGG
>LGSM01000500.1:0-23539 GCA_001314345.1 Phytophthora multivora
GCCACAACTGCCAAGTCAATGTCGTAGATGTAGGTTAAGACGTCGCAACTCAATCCTAACTCTTCTTCTTAGGTAGCTATTCAATAGACAGCTCGTGCTAACTCAACGTAGACTTCATCTTTGAGAGTTGCTAAAACAACGGATTACACAATGGTTTAGCCACAATACGTGCAAAGCACAATACTCCGATCTGCTAATATTTCACGCATTTTGGGGAATGTGTAGCGACGCTGATGTGCGTCCTCGCGCCGGTGCCAACACACATGAGATACACCAGGAACCCGAAGTACAGACAGCAGACGCTTGCCAGTGCGGTCAACCCGGGTATCCCAAGTTCCAGACCTTCCAAGTTGGTGAAGATCAGGTACAGGTTAATGACACACACAAGTCCCCCCAGTATCCATCCACTGACAACCGTCACCTTGCAATTGACAAAGTCTCCCATGATAACCGGCGAGCTCGTGAAGATAAGGACAGGAAGAAGAGCGAACGGCAACTGAATCGACTGCAGCACATTCAGCATCTCGTCCATTGCGTCACTGTCGCCCGGGTTCCGTTGGCTCAGAATGGCCACTGCCATGGCAGGAACCAGCGACACACAACGCGTAAGCGCCACTCGTTTCCACGGTGCAATGCGCAGGTTCAAGAACCCTTCCATCACGAACTGGCCGGCGTACGTTCCGGTCATGGTGGAGCTCTGGCCAGCAGCCAGCAGACCGACCGCCCAGATAATATCCGAGTATTCGCCGAGCATACCACTGAGAGCTACACCGGCCTGTGAAAGACCAATGGCTTGGCACATTCCCTCACCTCCGTTAGCGAGTCTGCAGGGGCCATAGGTAGCACCGCGAGCCACTGCACCTGGAACGCACGCTGTATTGAGCCCATCAGTCTCGAATGTCGCCGTGCAGTTCAACGAGAAAAATCCTTTGGCAAACACCGCGAGAACCGCCAAATTGATGAGGAAGGACACGAGCAAGGCGATGGCTGACTCGATGGCGAAGTACTTGTTGGCCTCTCGTACTTTACGCTCATTGTGGCGATCCACTTGTCTCGACTGCACTAACGCCGAGTGCAGGAAGATGTTGTGTGGCATGATGACCGCCCCCACAATCCCCACCGCTTGTGTCACAGCGTAGCGTTCCACGTGGGGTACGAAGCCTCGAGCGACATCAGCAGAAGACACACCCCCACGCACCAGATTGGCGCAGAAGCACACGAGCATGATGGCAATGAGCAGCACGAAGAACGCCTCGAGCTTGCGGATCCCGTACCGGTGCAGCAGTAAGAACGTAAAGGTGTCGAGACCTGTAATCAAACATCCGAGCCACAACGGGAAGCCGAAAAGCACTTGAAACGCGATGGAGGAGCCCAGCACTTCTTGGATATCGCTACCGACTATCGCGATCTCGGCCATGATCCACAACGTCAGCGACGCCCATCTAGGATACGCGTCCGTACAGACCTCGGCCAGATTTTTGCCCGTCACGACGCCCAGGCGAGCCGCCAGTACCTGCAGGAAATAACCCATGGCCGTCGCACCGAGTAGAACCCAGATGAGCTGGTATCCTCCATAGGCACCTGCCTGCAGATCGCTCTCGAGGTTTCCTGGGTCGACGTACGCGATGCTCATGAGCCAACCGGGTCCAGCGTACGCCCATAACGTACGCCAACTACAAGGCACAAGCCTCATGTCACGGACCAACTCTGTCTACAGTTCTCAAGTGTTCGCGACGTACCTGAAGCCGTCGGCCATCGCGTCTTCGTCGGGTGCTTTGATCTCGTACACCGACGTCTTGTCCACGTCGTACCCAGGGAACCTTTCGGCGTTGATTGGAATCAGCAGGTCGCACTCTTTCAACTGCGGCGTCACCATTGAAGCAGTCATTTCCAATGCAGTAGAATACTTGTGCCCCTCCAGGAATCTTCAAGAATGAAGTGCATGTTAACTGTTGGTGTAGTGTTTGTTTCCTGTGGTAATGAAGAGAGAGATGCTACCTGTGCCGACGTCATCAGGTCTCTGCACGCCGCCAAGTACCGACCGTTGCTTCCATGCGACGGAAGCGCATTTCTTGACGCATCGCGCCAATGGCGAAGAGCTACGGGCAATGCAAGAGCTTAATTGGCAAAAGAACCACGCACTAACCAAGCAGCCACAAAAAAGTATCTTCGATTGCTACTGCAGTGTGTCAATATGGATGGTTTGGCCCGATAGGAGGTCAGTGAACGTACAAGACGCCAGTGTCAGTATCACTGATACAATCATTGGGGAGTAGTAAGTGGTGATCGAGTTATCCTCCACGTAGAGAGTATTGAACAAAGCGTGAATCGGTCAGATACTTTAGTTGAAGTTCATGTAGCCATCTTTTTCATACCAACACAAATGCTACATAATTTTATGTGGTGGACTTTACTCCTCCACTCTCAGCCAATCAAAACGAAAAATTCGACTGTAGCCATGTACGCGGGTGTTGACAAGTATGGAGGAGCTCTTGTAGGTGAAGGCCAGCCCGACGGCAATACATCGGATGCTGCTACCCCCGCTGCTGGGTTATCACTAGAAGACGCTATCGAGACTGCGGCCGCCGAAGAGACCGTAGTGGTGGACGTTCCCTACTCGTACCTGGAAGACGAAGATGATCCGAATTCCGTGGTCTCTGGGGTCTCGAAAGTGCTTCTCGCCGCCCAATTAAACCCCGAGGCCGGCGGTCTCATGTGGGTCGAACAGCACAGTCCTCAGGAAACCTACAAGAACGTAGTAGCCATGTCTCAAATGACGTCCATGCTCAGGGACAAGGACCGGAACGACTGTTACGAACGTGGAATTAAACGTGCGATTGCCAAGTTCAAAGCTGAACGAGGTCGCGCCCCGCTGGTTCTGGATATCGGAACAGGCACTGGGCTATTGTCCATGTTTGCAGCCACCCACGGGGCCGAGCATGTGTACGCGTGCGAGATGTTTGTGCCCATGGCGGAGATCGCGGAACAAGTGACGGCTGCCAACCATCCGGACAAGATCACAGTGTTTAAACTGCGCTCGACGGACTTGAAAGTGGCTCCGGAGAAGGGCAAAGACCCCAAAGCGACGTACCATCTCCCACGACGTGCAGACATGTTAGTTTCGGAGCTCTTTGACTCGGTTTTGCTGGGTGAAGCTGTGCTGCCCACCATTCGCCACGCCATGCAACACTTGCTGACTCCGGATGCAATGATCGTCCCGGAAAGAGCGACGGTATTCGCCCAAGTCCTCGAGAGCGAGCCAATTTACCACTTTAACAGCTTCGAAGTGCCTGTGAAGCCGAAAAAGGAGAAACTTTCTCCGTCTGACGCGAAGCTGGCGAGAAGTGACACGGCGTGGCAGTGTGAAGGTGGCAAACCGGCTCTACCGGTGCATTTCCGCGCGCTGGAGAAGGAATCCAAGCTACTGACGAAGCCTACGAAGGTGTTGAGCTTTGATTTCACTAAATCAACCACTGGAGCTGCGGAATACCACGAGACAATTGTGGATGTCGTCGAGACCGGAAAGGTTCAGGCTGTGCTCATGTGGTGGGAGGTGAGCTTCGATGAGGGAAATAGCATCGTGTACTCTACGAAACCGGGTGCTCAGAACTGGCAGGACCACTGGGTGCAGGTCGTGTTCCCTCTGGTGGGGAATATCCACGCGCGTATGAACGAAAAACTTGTTTTACGTGCTCACCACGACGATATCCGCATTTGGTTCGATGTTGAAGCTGTCCAGGGCCAAGACTCGCCGAAGAAGGCCAAACGCACCGTCGTTAGTGAGAAGCCACCGTGTACCTGTGGCCTGCATCTCATCTGCAACGCAGAGCGGATCTCCATGCTGACGGATGCTGCACGTCGCGAAGCCTACAACGCGTCAGTGTCCTCGGCAGTGGAGGAGCTTACTAAAGCGGAGCCTCTACGTCCGATCTCTTGCCTGGATATCAGTGATGGGTCCCTGGGTGCGTTGCTGGCAGCTACACACAAACAGGTAACCAGTGCCACTTCAATCGAGTCCAAGGAGGTGTCCGCCCGTATCTTCGACCAAGTCTTGACCTACAACAACGCCAATGCCGAGGTACTAAACAGTGGAGTGAAAGGTCTGCTTCTTGAGCACTTGCAGGGTGAACCATCCAGCGTAGATCTGCTAGTGGGCGAACCGTTCTATTACTCGATGCAGAACCTCCCGCTCTGGCAGGCATTCAACTTCTGGCTGCGACGCTCAGCTGTCGACGGATTGCTGCACGCGAAGGCTCGTGTTCTGCCTGCTCGAGCTCGAGTTCTGGCTCAAGCCGTGCAGTTTGAGCATCTGCATCAGTGCTTTGGTGCTGTAGGAAATGTATCGGGCTATGACCACAGGTGCTTCGACCAGTTCCAGGACGAGTACTACACGCGCAACTTCCCGTTCCCGGCCTACATGTACCCGTACGAGCAAGCTTCAGACGTGGTGGAGCTTGCGGCCCTAGATTTTATGCAGACAGCGCACACAGTTGCTACCAACAACGCTATTGAACTCAAGAACCGAGAAGCTAACGCTGTGATCGTCTGGGTCGAGTACGTCCTGGATGTTGCAGGTCGGCACGTGGTGGCTACTGGCCCTGCTGTACGCTACGCCAAGCAGCTTATCCGCTTCCTCCCGCCTGCCTCAGATGCAACAGCTAAGCGTGTGGTAGCGTCCAAGTTCTGCTTCGACTCACTGGAAGGCACGATCGACATCTGCTTCGATGCGAACTAGAGGGAGAAGTACACGTTCTGTTTGTCAATTCTTGCTGGTTACACCTACGATATGGATGAACAAACGAATAGGCTTAGGAATGCTTCGACAGGAATCGAAAGCACATTTCAGTTGACAGGTAAGTGCTACCAATTGACGTGAAAACGCTTTTTCCTTCTTTCCAGACCCAAGAAAAAAATGATGCAGCTATATTGTGCGATCGTTGGCGGGGCGAAAAGTGCATTCTCTGTCAGGATCGACGAGAACAAGTTTGTAGATGACTTGAAGGAGGCGATCCAGACCACGATACCGAACAGGTTGAGGGGTCTTAAAGCGAAGACTTTCCTGCTCTTCCTGGCGGAGAAAGATGCTGTGTGGCTGGTTTATCGGAGGAAGCTGTGCGGTGCGAACTCACACTGGACGATCTTCAAGCTGACAAAGGCCCTGTGTACGTGTTGGTGGTGGTTCCTGGAACTATTTTCTATTCGAATTCCCTCCCAAGCCTCTGGTTCAAACTGTGGGGGTGAGCTGGGATTTCCAGAATCCTCTGGATACTAACGATGTTGTAGAGGCGATTCGAAAGCACTATAAGGCCTGGAAAGCAGAATACTACGACAAGATGTTGCACCCGATGTTTATGTGCGTGTCTGGACCGGGAACCGGGTCAAAGTGAAGTCTTGACTGCTTGATGAGTTCCCGACGCTCGTGAAAGAACACATTTTCGTAGAGAAAGAGGAGGATTTAGAGATGATGAATCTGCTAGAGAATGCCTTTACTTTCAAGTTCTCATTTGAAAACGCGACAGCTCAGCAAGTTCAGTTTTCGGACGTCTGGACGATGATTGGAACCCGAATGTCGTACCAGCTCCAGGATGCTATGGACTGGGCAAGTTTCGCCAAAAATGAATCGCGTCATTGTGTGCCTAGTCAAGCAATGAAGAAGCTGGCGGACGTAACTGGCTGGTACTGCCGAACGAGATGTGTGCGTGTTTCTGTGTATTGACAACATGCAGGAACTCCAGCATGAAAACAGAAGCCAGAGTTCTCAATTTCATCGCGCTCTAAACGCATTCTGTGACCTTGTGAGCGCCTCCAAGAGTTGGGTGATCCTCATCTGGTCATCAAACATCAACAGACCCGTGGGGGATTTTTAATGAAGTCGTCGCAGTGGATGCAACGTTCTCGCCCCACTGTGCAAGGAGAAGATATCTTCTCTCCATTCGATGACAACAAAGAGCCGACGGAGCTCCTCATTGCTGACATGGGTGGCTACGGTAGGGCGTTGGAAGTTTTACACGCTGTGATGTCGACGGCGGAACGGCCGACGCAATTTGTCCCAGTCCTAACTGACGTGTTGGTTGAATTGAGAATTCAATATCCAAGGATCAAACATGACGTGGAAAATATGCAACAAGCATTCTTGGCCGCCATCGCACGGCGTCCAGTAACTCGAAGGGACCATTTCGGCAGCTTAAGTATGGATGAATTCGTCTCAACTGGGTTAGTTCGACTGGAAGAATTCCACCTCACATGCCCTTATGTGCTGTATCTGCTGTTGGATTCCATAGAGTACCCCTGAATAGCAAGTTTCGAGCTCTGAAATCGGTTGCGTTGGCGGAGAAACACGACTTACACTGGTATGAATTCCATCGTGGGGCTCGCTTCGGCAGTGACTGTAACAGAAAGGTACGCGAACCACTGATCCAAAACGCAGATAAAGACATCTTCTCCAGGTTTCGGAACAGGCGACGTTTGCTCATGTGGAAACAACACTAGGCCTTTGGTTATCACTCAGCCAACAACCGATTCCCCTTTTGGAGACGCGTTCACGTGTGTAGGAGATGTGAACTGAGGCTTTTTCCTCGAGGTAAGGCTTATTGCAAGGCGATTAAAGGAGAGTTCTCATTGGAAATTTTAAAGGAAGAGAAGGACAAATTGGCTGGCCCGACGACATTTTCGTTTTCTATTGCACTGGCGAAGAAATAGGCGATATGCCATCGCTTGAAAATTGTGCTGTGGTCGACAGCTCGTGCTGGGGGGAGTATTACGGTCCATTCGCTGCTCGCGCGTTGTTTGCAAGCACGGTTCCTCCACTCGGTCGTAATATTAGTGGGGCTTTGGATCTGGAACTTGTGCCGGTCGTAGGCTCTGCCATTCCTGATCAGATTGAAAAGAAGCGTCTATTCTCAAGCTACGAAGACGCAGACGAAGAAGAAACGAAAGTCTCCATGGAGACTCCCAAGAAGTTGAAGTCGACTTTAAGTGAGAAATAGGAAGAAGTCGTTCGTATGACAACTTGATCTGGAAGATTCTCGGCTTCGAAAAATATCCTTGATCCAATCATTTTTCCCTCTTTATGATCGCGTGTTCGGTGTTTGCTACAATTTGAAACTTTCAACTCTGTTCTTTCTGCATGCAGAAGTTTCAGAAACAAAGTGAGCTCCGTGCATGTTGTATCTGGCGTCCCGTATATCTCGTTTTGCTGTAATAGATGGATGGCATCGACGACTCAGTTCAGAAGCACTAAAGTGAGCCCTTGGAAATGATCCGAAAACTACGAAACGCAGCAACGGCGTCCCGCACAACTGAAAGCGAAGCGTCTTGTTCTGCAGGTTGCTTCAAGCGACGAACTGCGCCAGTTGTTTGTAGGTATTTTTCCTGTTCTTACAGCTGCTTTTTCTACGATAAATTTATAATTTTCATAATTTGCCGGAATGCGAGATACAATATGCACGTGTCCAGGCAATGAAAATGCTGTGCGTTGCTGGCATTCTTCACAATTTGGCGTATTTCCGACAAGCAACCTGGGCTTTCAATCAATTCCTTGCATCAACTGACAGTCTTACGGTGCATATGTTCCCTCACCCCTTTCGGTGAAGGCCTATCCAGTGATAGCGAAATATTGCTGTGTTGTCTTGGGATCTGTTGCTGACCGCGTGGTATGTACAGTACGCTGAATCACGGCGACCTCGTTGACACTTTGAAATCTGCGTTCCACCTGCCGAAGCACTTGACACTTGGAGCGAGGGGAAAAAATGCGTCTGAGTACCATCGTATTGGCCAGTGCTGTTGCTTTGTACGCAAGCAACGACCTCGTCGCGGCTGTCTCCTTCAACGACGTCACCGAGGAGCGTGCTGCGGCAAGGACAACTACGAAGACCGTAGCGTCCTCCTCGGGATCGAACAGCGACTCTAGTGCCTCAGGAAGCAGCGGAAGTTCTTCCCTATCAACACCAACCAAGTCTACCAAGGCTCCGAAAAAAGCCACGAAGGCCCCAGCAACTAAAAAGAAGCAGCCGGCATCGTCCGCTTCGGAATCAAGTGAAGATGCTAGTGGGTCGGGTGACTTGCTGTCGGGTTCCGGCAGCGATGTGTATGACATGAGTGGAAGCCTTGGCGATCTGCTCTCTATGAGCGGGAGCCAGTTGGACGCTTTGTTGGGCTCCTTCCTGAACGACAAGAGCGGCAGTGGAATTGAATCTTCGAATGACAGCGCTTCGGACACTTCTGCTTCGACGGTTGAGAGTGCTAGCGCCTCCGGTAGTGACAGTTCTCTTGCAGCCACGAAGGCCCCCAAGAAGGCGAAGGCCACGGAGGCGCCGGCCTCTGGATCAAGCGACTTGCTTCTCTCTTCGAGTGCGAGTGCTTCAAGCACTGAGAGCTCAGCCACGTCCTCTGCCGGATCGGCGAGTGGCGGTGGCGGTGGTGGTGGCGGTGGCAACAGTTACTTGTCCGGATTGTTCTCTACGACGGGCAGTGATTTGCTGTCTTCGAGTCTGAATGACGCCCTGAAACAAGCGGGTTCTCTCCAGTCGCAGACGAAGACCAGGGCCCCGACGCCTTCGAGTGGAGATGGCTCGGGTGGTGACACGACAGAGCCGGAGACTCCGACTGAAACGGAGGCACCGGCGGCTACAGAGGCACCGGCTGATACGGATGCTCCTGCTCCAGCTCCGGCAGCGAGTGGCACTGGTAGTGGATCGGGTGAGTGCAAATCTGGCTGGTGGTCTGGCGTCAAGTCGTGGTTCAAAAACACATTCGGAGATGGCGACAAGTGCCAGTCTTCTTCCCGCCGTCTGCGTCTTGAGTAAGAGTTATTTGTTGTAGTCCGAGAGCTATTCGGGCGATGCGTTCACCAATAAAGCATAAACACTGACAAGATTAAGCGCACAATTATTGTGACGGGCTTGACTGTGAGCTCTAAACATTTCAGATCGATGTGAACAGCGTCACGACTACTGCGTGGTATGAACAGCTACATAGTATGGTACAGTACTTCTGCTACGTTATTATCGCCGTCGGATGATGTTGACTCCGACGGCGTGTGTGCCGAAGTCGAAGTCGAAGTTGCAAGTGCAAGGTGCATCCAATGTCGAACCTCAGTTTTCAAAAAGTCCCAAGTTAACAAGAAGGCAGAAAGCCATTTACCATGATTGGTTTGCCAACAACCCGCGCAGTTGTGACCGAGAAAGACCTGCTGATTCCAGTGGATACCGAAGACTTCCCAGTCTACGGAGACGCAGCCAAGACGTACGCGCCGGCAATAGACATCCCGGACGAAGAGCAAGCAAGCTTCAGGTTTGTTTCTACAGTATTTGCAATGTCTGGCAACCAACCAACTCATTCACGTACGTTGTTACAGTTGGCGAACACTGTGGGCGTACGCTGGACCAGGGTGGCTCATGAGTATCGCGTACGTGGACCCAGGAAACCTCGAAAGCGACTTGCAGGCTGGAGCGTATGCCGGGTACCAACTCACATGGATGCTGCTTGGTGCCACCGTCATGGGATATTATCTTCAAGTACTGGCCGCACGACTTGGCGTCGTCACGGGGAAGAACCTGGCTGAAATGTGCTCAGCTGTGTATCCTCGCTGGGTTTCGTTAACGCTGTGGGTCATGGCGGAGATCGCCATCGTCGGTAGCGACATTCAAGTGGTCTTGGGCTCGTCCATCGCGTTCAAGATCCTCTTCGGGTTTCCGCTGTGGCTTGGTTGTCTCCTAACGGGGCTCGACACGTTTGGGTTCCTGTTACTTCACAGTTATGGGGTCCGCAGGCTCGAAGCCTTCTTCGTCTCGCTGATCGCTGTGATGCTGGTGTGCTTCTGTGCCAATTTGGCTCAAGGTGACGTGTCGTCCATGGACATAGCGAGCGGCTTTGTCCCTCGTGTGGAGAGTTACGCAGTAACACAAGCCGTTGGCATCATCGGAGCTGTTATTATGCCGCACAACATCTTCCTCCACTCGGCACTTGTTCAGACCCGTGACATCAACCGACGAGATATTCGCAAAGTTCGGGAGGCGAACAAATACTTCGCGATTGAATCCGGCATCGCTCTGTTCGTGTCGTTCCTGATCAACTTGGCAGTACTGGCTGTATTCTCAAAGGGCTTCTTCTCGTCGGATTGCACTGCCACGTATGCTTCCAATGGGCTCAATACAGCTTGTGTCCCCACATCAATGGCGGAGGGAGGCTCCTACGGACCGTGTCAACTTTCAAACGGTGGCGAGGGGATGTGCCAGACTATTGGACTTTCTCAAGCAGGAGAAGCGCTAGGTGGAATGCTTGGGAGATACGCTGGGATAATTTGGGCCATCGGTCTGCTGGCAGCGGGACAGAGCTCGACGATGACAGGAACATACGCTGGTCAATTCGTAATGGAAGGGTTCCTGAACCTCCGGATTCCGCAGTGGAAGCGTGTGGCGCTCACGCGTGGAGTGGCTTTACTTCCCGCGGTTGAAGTCGCTATCTTGAGTCAGCAGACTCCGACTGACAGCGATCGCATGGACGAGTTGCTCAACGTTCTCCAGTCCATTCAGTTGCCGTTCGCTCTTGTTCCGGTGCTCATTTTGACAAGTTCCCCAGCCATCATGGGACGCTTCACCAACACCAGAGCAACTGTGGCGACAGGGTGGGTGCTGGGCAGTTTAGTGTGCGGCATCAACATGTACTTGGTCTTCGCTAACGTCGACATTCACTCCCTCGGACCTGTCAGCTTGACAGTTCTGGCTACCGCCTGCTGCCTGTACTTCAGCTTCGTAGGGTACCTCATGAGCGTGGAGACAAGCTGCCAAGACCAGCCAGAACCGAAGATCCCGACAACAAAACGCGTATCAAGAGCTGTTCCTTGTGTGCGCCGTGATACTTGGCGTCTTAGTGAGCTGTAGGCTTGCAACTGTAACGGATAACTTCAACTTCCATATGATTGGTTAAAATACTATCTGTATCCGCCAATACGGAGAGTCCATTAGGTTCCACACTAAATAACCGACACCATCGTGTCACTGCGTGACGTTGAGTACGTTCATACTGCAGCAAGACGCTCTACGAACCATGGGCATTGCCGTGACTACAGGGATGCCCAAGACCAGAGCGTCGGAGCTGGACCTGCTGCTTGGGGATGAGGTGGAGGATGTGGCCAGCTATGACGCAGTCGACAAGGCCCTCGCTCTGTCCGTTGGGGAAATCCAAGCCCCTGACGAGGAGCCTACAACACGAGCCTTCAGGTACCTTGTGTGTCCTTCCTTGATGATATGTGTACACTTCCATGACACTTACTTGGACTGGGGATATTGTGCGTTACAGCTGGCGGACGTTGTGGGCGTATGCAGGTCCGGGTTGGCTCATGAGCATCGCGTACGTGGACCCTGGCAACTTGGAAAGCGATCTGCAGGCTGGAGCGTACGCTGGATATCAGCTTACATGGGTCCTATTCGGCGCAACAGCAATGGGCTTATTCCTACAAGTGCTGGCTGCCCGGTTGGGTGTTGTAACGGGAAAGAATTTGGCTGAAATGTGCACGGCGGTGTATCCCCGGTGGGCGTCGCTGACGTTGTGGATCATGACGGAGATTGCGATTGTGGGCAGTGACGTCCAGGAAGTATTGGGCTCGTCCATTGCGTTCCAGGTGCTGTTTGGGTTCCCGTTGTGGGTCGGATGCCTGATCACGGGCTTCGACACGTTCACGTTCCTGCTGCTGCACCGCTACGGAATCCGGAAACTCGAGGCCTTCTTCGTCTCGTTGATTGTTGTAATGCTGGTCTGCTTCTGCGCCAATTTAGTCCGCGGAGAGGTCGCGTCGGAGGATGTTATAAGTGGCTTCGTGCCACGAGTTGATCGCTACGCGGTTACGCAGGCTGTTGGCATCCTTGGTGCTGTGATCATGCCGCACAACATCTTCCTGCACTCAGCACTCGTGCAGACTCGCCAAGTCAACCGACACGATGGCCGCAAGGTGCGTGAAGCGAACAAATACTTCGCTATTGAGTCTGGATTCGCGCTGTTCGTGTCATTCTTGATCAACTTAGCGGTGCTTGCAGTCTTTGCGAAGGGCTTCTTCTCTCCTGACTGCACGGCCTCTTACGACATCAATGGTGTTAACACGGCTTGCGTTCCTGGTGCAATTGCCAATGGTGACACGTTTGGCCACTGTCAACTTGCAAGCGGTGGCGAAGGCATGTGCCAGGAGATTGGCTTATCCCAGGCAGGTGTGGCGCTCAGTGGCATGCTGGGCGAGTATGCTGACACTATTTGGGCCATTGGTCTGCTTGCAGCCGGGCAGAGCTCCACGATGACGGGAACCTATGCAGGCCAATTCGTCATGGAAGGGTTCCTGCAGCTCCACCTATCTCCTTGGAAGCGTGTGGCGTTGACCCGATGTGTGTCACTCGTCCCAGCTATGACGGTGGCCATCTTGAGCCAGCAAAACCCTGCAGACAGCGATCACATGGACGAGTTGCTGAATGTGCTCCAGTCCATTCAGCTGCCATTCGCTCTCCTCCCAGTATTGATCTTCACCAGTTCGCCTGAGATCATGGGCGACTTCGCGAACAGCAAGGCTACAGTCATCACTGGCTGGTTCCTAGGCGGCCTCGTGTGCGTCATCAACCTGTACCTGATCTTCACGAACCTCGAAGGCCTCGCGCTTGGATTTGTTGGCCTCGTGGCTTTGGGAGGCACTTGCTGTCTGTACTTCGGCTTCTTGGGCTACCTCACTCGTGCCGACATGACTCTATCCGCTCAACGAGCTCGCACAGCTTCCAGCTCGCGACGCATCTCACAAGATACCGAGTGCTAAGTGCCATCGCAAAAACTACAACAGCAACTCTAAAGAAATAGAACCAATGCGTTTCTGTTTGCCTGGGCTTCCAGTCCGATTCCTCTCGCAAATAAATGTAATAAGTCCACCTTACTCAGCGTAGTTGCGTCCGTAGGTCTCCACACGTCTGGCACGCCGTCTCATGGCCTTCTTGGCCCTATTTTTCCACACCTTCAGCAGCTTCTGAGCTCTGTCCTTCACCTCATCGGACTCAGTTCGTCGTGAAAGCCTCGTAAGAGCTACACCAACCTTCGTTTTCTCCAGCATCTCCAGCGATACAAAAACTTGCTCCAAAGCTTCTAATATACTCACCATGTTGGCGGTCGTCTTGGCGTCATCCAGCTCCTCCTTAAGATACTGCACGTGCTCCTGCGAGACCACTTTGTCTCCATGGTGGATAGTCGTTTGCCGATGCCTCTTCCTTTGAGACGCAGGCGTAGCGTCCGCCAGCGACGCTGCAAGTGCCGCTGCCGCGTCCCCACGCAGCACGAAGTCGTCCATGCGTGCAGAAACCTCAATAGTGCGCTGTGTCGACCGCCGGAATGGCTTCATTTGTTTAAAACACAGCGATTTGTTTGCGCATTCGTTCCATTTCGACCAATCAGAGACCTCTTTACGTGCGTGGCGTCCAACCCACAGGTTACAGGTTCAACGTCATTCCGCATTCTACCAGCCAAGCTAGAAGACCCTCCTCTATCATGTCCAAGACGTACAAGATCGCAGTGCTGCCGGGCGACGGCATCGGCCCCGAGGTCTGCGACCAGGCCGTGCAGGTGCTGCAGACGGCGGGCGAGTTGTTCCAGCACCAGTTCGCCTTCACCACGGCGCTGTGCGGTGGCGCGGCCTTCGAGCAGCACCAGACGCACCTGCCGCAGTCCACTGTGGACACCGTGGCGGCCTCGGACGCTGTGCTCTTTGGCTCGGTTGGTGGCCCCACGGACGCCCAGGAGGACCCCAAGTGGAAGGACGCGGAGAAGAACTGTCTGCTAGGACTGCGCAAGAACTTCCAGCTGGCGGTGAACATCCGTCCGGCCAAGATCTACTCCATGCTGCCGGATCTGTCGCCCCTCAAGCCCAGCATCATTGCTAACGGCGTGGACATGGTCATCGTGCGTGAACTCGTGTCGGGTATTTACTTTGGCGAGCACAACACCAACGGAGACACGGCCACGGATGTCATGAAGTACACGGAGGCGGAGGTAAGCTGATTTTCTGTTAGGCATTGGAGTACATGGGTGTACTGTGTTAATATTGTGACTCTGTGTACTGTGGATAGATTGCCAAGCCTATGAAGTTCGCATTCGAGACCGCTATGAACGTACGTTGCTTTAGCAAATATATTTGTTTAGTTGGGAAGCTGACTTGAATTGTTGTTAATCTAGCGTTCGAAGAAGCTAACGGTGGTGGACAAGGCCAACGTCCTGGATTGCAGCCGTCTGTGGCGCAAGGTCGCTAAGGACGTGTCCAAGGACTACCCTGAGGTCTCCTTCGATTTCATGTACGAGATTTTACAGAGATCCTACGGTGATTGAAGAGATTATTGACTTTATGTGCTGCTACAGGTACATTGACAACGCTGTGATGCAGTTGATTCGCAACCCATCGCAGTTTGACGTGATCGTGACGGGCAACATGTTCGGTGATATTCTGTCGGACGCTGCTTCGGTGCTGCCGGGCTCGCTGGGTCTCATGCCCTCTGCCAGTCTCGGTGACAAGGTGCACCTGTTCGAGCCTATCGGTGGCTCGGCCCCCGACATTGCTGGCAAGGACTTTGCCAACCCGATCGCACAGATCCTGTCGGCCGCACTGCTGCTGCGTTACTCGTTTCAGATGGAGAATGAAGCTCAACTGATTGAAAAGGCCGTGGAGCAGGTGCTTCTGGACGGTGTGCGCACGGGTGATCTGACCAAGGACCAGTCTGTTGTCGTGGGCACGAAGGCGATGGGTGCCGCCATCATTGCCAAGATGAAAGCGCTGCACAAGTAAGTAGCAGAATACTCATAGATTATCAACCAGCAGCCGAACTAGGCCTGCTTTGGCCTGAAAAACACGTAGCTTTACTGTATTCCATGAGTTTGATACTTCAAGTATTACTTTATTGATTCTCGTACAGAATCTTACGTTTACTGCTGTCGAAGCCGACGAGGTTTGGAAGAAGGTTGCTCTTGTTCAGCTCCAAATTGTCGCTGACACCACCTCTTGAATTTCTGCCAGAGCCCGTTGTTGTTGTATGTCGTCACAGTGACGGTTTTGCCGCCCTCTTGTTGATTGTTCGGCACCACACCATTATTCCCCGCCGCAGCGCCTCCTACTACGGTGGCAGCGGCAGACCTTTCCTCTTTAATCGGCGCGGTTTGACTTGATACGCGGAGCTTCAACGGACTGGGGTCCACATCGTCGAACGACAGCAAGTTGCGAGTCGAATCTGACTCTGCGACTTTGTTGTTGATAGCGGAAGCGATGCAATTGCTGCTAGCGAGCAAATAAAATACGGTAACTAGCACGACTTGGAGAACTTGAGTCGGACGCATTGTTCTTGGGGGTTGGCCGAGTTGAGCGGCGGACGGAAATTGTGAAATGGGGACTGGAGATCAAGATAGGAAGCTGTCGGTCCGTGACCAAGCATCCACAGAACAAGCGTATCTGGCGTCCAGTTCGCGTTCACAATCGTGGCGTAGGATATCTTGCCCAGGTTTTTATGGGGCTGGTCACCAGCCTGGTGGACCACCACCACTGAAGAAGCACGTCAACAGTTGATGCCTATGCAAATTGACACAACGATGTTTACGGTTTACTCGATACCCGATCCCGAGATCTTTGTTGTGGGAAAACGAGAAGACGATGGAAGCCGGAACGTCGGAAGAAGAGCACTATTAGCTGCATCTATTGCAGACTCCCCCAACACTAAAGTGTATACAAGTACAGGATCTTTTCCATACGAGGAGGCGACGAACCTTTCCTACCTAAGTCTCTTCGTGATATCCAGATGCTGGCTGAAGGCACCAGAGCACCGCTAATCGATTTTCTTCCCGAGTAGGTTTTTGATGCACATACTCTTACTCAATAGGAATATGAACGATTTGATAAACTACTTAAGTATAACTGTTGCATACCCTTTCTGGTACTACATTTCGGTGGTTTTACTGTTAATCCGAGTTCATGGGTCAGCATCGCCAATGTAGAACGATCACAACCGAGTTCAGCCGCATACTGGTCGATAAATTGTAGTTTTCTTGAAAGAATTTACCAGGTTGGCGATACTTGGAATTTACGCTACCGTTTGTCGAAAGTCAATATCATTTCGGAGTCTTCAAGTGGCATGAAACACAATTGCTCTTTGTGCCTTCCACAAGAGAGAAGCAGTGCTTTTTTCTTCCTCCTCCAGGTTCTATGAAAATCTCGTGGCTTTGGAAACAGCAGCAGTAGCCAAGTCAATGGTGTTCGAAAGACACGCACCCACGGAGTCAATATTTGGAGCCATATTGATGTCAATGTTGTTCAACTATTTCAATCGATTGGTAAGCTGGACGCACACATTATTGAATAGTCGGGTTGAGTGATTTAGAAAATATGATTCCAAACCCACAGTCAAGTCTTCAAAATACAATTGTAACAGCACATCATGGACTACTACGTAAAGATAATAAACTGGACAAGGCTTGATGAATCCGTTGACGGTGACACCCCCCAAACCTTCCATCGGGTAATGCATTAATTCAGGTATGTTTCAAGGAATCTTAGTCCAATCGTGCGTGCGCAAGCCAGGAAAAAATGAACAGTGGACGCTGTTAGTTCTAAGGCCGTTACCGCCGTCCCAAAACCCGGTGGTGTAAACTTGACAGCTTGAATACCGCCATCTTGAGGGAGTGGGAATACACGTTGAATAACTGGCGTCAATTGTCGATAGAGCAAGAAAAAAATATCATGAGGAAGTATTTTGGGGCCATGAATCAACCGTAGTGATGTCACCAAAACTCATACTTAGCTGCTCGATACAGGTTTCGAAATTTGGTGGGCCCTGTTTCGAGATTCTAGAGAATCCTTGCGAATGCAACACGTGGAACTCTGACATCAGGATCCACCAAATGGGGGTATACAATGCGAATTGTACCTTTTTGATTATGTTGTACAGCGACGTCTGGTTCAGCCAACGTGTCAAGCATTAGAGATGATGGAACACTATATTATCCTGTGCCCATCCTAACAACCGTAGTGGCGGCAAGTATGGTCTTTCTGGACATGTTTCTTTAGAACAGACTTGAATTAGAGAATGTTGCTCTTGGTAAATGAACTGGTAGTGCCTCTTGAACGATGATAGTTCGTTCCCACATTTGGCATTTGTGACTCTGTCTTCCGACAGTGGATGTCATTTCGAAGCACTAAGTTACTGCAATTTGGACACTCCACACTAATAAAATCGCTTTTGATGTTACCACCAATTCCTGCGTACATCTTGTGGCTTCAGAAGCATGCAGATGAGCTCGAATGTGGTCGTAAAACAATCACATTATTGATCTAAGAACTAGGTTTTGACCCACCGACAGATTTCCACCCGGAAAATCCCCCGAATTTGGATATGTTCAACTTGATCATACCCAAATTCAAGCGTCACGAAGTAAAAAAAACTTGCCTTAACTAATCAATTTATTTCACAACCTTGCCCGCTAACCAGTTAATCAATTTATTTCGCTGAAGTTAGCAAAGGAGTCGGCACAGAGAACGACCCCACTTGCCACTGGAGGCTCAGCAAAAATGTCGATTGCCGTATGGACAAGATCCCAACTTTGCGCTGCAATATGCACATCAGCGTTGGGAAAGAGAGCAATTCCAGTAACGAGAACGTCATCACACTGATCAAGTTGTGCTGCATGGCGGAACCGTCGACGCTGCGAAGCTCCGCGCAGTAAACTTGGTAGTACGTCACGTACATTGTGCCTAAATCTTGGGTGCTACAATTGTAACTCCTGAATAAAGCTGATTTCTGAGAAATCCAGACATACTGTAACCTTAGTTTCAGGACAACACGAGATGAAAGAAGTCATTAGATTCAGAGAAGAAGAAATTGATGGCCCAGGGAGGACAAGATCCGTGAGGTCGACCTGAGAAAACCATTTTGTATCATTACAATTACAGGTTTATTTAATCAGCATTTATACTTTCATGCTGGCTTGAAGCAAGCGCTTTTAATGCGTACCTTGTCGTTTACCCGAATACTATACAGCACTATCACGTGTACTACGCTGTATCCTTCTCATTCCACCCCACTTGCAGAACGAAGCCGACGAGTAGAGCCAAAAGAGAAGACTTTTTTCAACCACCTCTTGAATCTCTGTATCAGACCGTTGTTGTTGTACTTTGTCACAGTCACTGTTTCACCTCCTGTGACCGTATTCGACACCGGTCTGTGACCGGCCACAAGAGCATTCGAACTCACGACGCTTGCTGCGCCAGACTTTCGGTTCTGCCCTGCTCGCTCTTCACGACTCGACGATAGTGCCGTTGACGTGACTTGAGTAGCGAAAGCGTTGCTGATGGAGAGAAACACGACTGAAATCGCCAGTACGAGTTGGTTCAGCTTCATTGTCTGTACATGTGGCCACGCACCAGCAAAAGTGGAAATGGGTGGATGGATGCAAGGAGCAAAATGCCGCGAAAGGATCAGGTTGGACGCTTTGCCTCCTTGATACAATGATCGCCAACTGCGATTGGCAAGGTGTACAGTTTCTTTGGTGTCGTTGCCTGCCCGGCATGCCGATTGTGTGCCGCTCAACAATTCATGGATTTATGCGTTATCTCCCTGGTGATCCTGTCGAAAAATACTACGGTACATCCAAGCCGCTGCTCTTCTGTAGTTAGATGACGTGGATCGAATGACCTACTCTCAACACGCATTTCGTTCAAAGTACCATCGATACTGCAATACCAGCCAAACAGTGAGTTCACGGACGCAGTTTTCCACAGCAGAATGACTCAGTTACACCACTTGAACACGTTGTTCACCACTACACAACACCCAGGTGTACGCCGAGTAACCTGGAACAGATAGAGTAGAGTATCGTTCATTCAATTACTGTCGAAGTCGCGTGGAATCCGTCGAGCTTTTCGCCGGTACAACTTTGCGGTTCCACAAATTCTTCCACCAGCGCACAATCCTCTGGAAGAGCCCGTTGTTGTTGAAAACGGTCACCGTGATGGTGCCGCCTCCGTTTCCATTGCCAGACGATACCACAGTCCCCCCAGCACCCGCACGACCTCCTTCTCCAGACGTAATGCCACCCGAGCTCGCTCGTTCTTCGCTTGAGATGATACTGAGCCACCACCTCTTGATCCTCTGCCACAGACCGTTATTGCTGTAAATCGTCACGGTAACCGAGCCACCGCCATTGTCACCGGTCGACACGACGGTCTCTCCTGCCCCAGTGCGTCCTCCTTCAGCTGCTGCCTTGGCCCCCGCACTAACTCGCTCTTCTTTCGTAGACTTGAACTCTGAGTCGACATCTTGGAAAGACAGCAGGTTACGGGCGTTCGCTGTTGTTGATGTGGACACTTCGTTCTTGGCAAGGCAGTTGCTAGTCGCAAGCAGAGCCACCATAACCAACACCACGAACTGACTCAGAGGCATGTTTTATTCGCTCTGTTCGCGCAAATTGCAGAGTGGCGAGCCCACAGCTCCAGGCTGCGGTTAATCCGAGGATCACCATATGGAGAGCCGCTTCACCAGTTTGACTTCATCCACACAATCCCCAGATTGAGGCACGACTGGCATTTCAACAAGTAAGAGTGTTTTTATGCTAGAATTTTACGAGATGATCCATGAACCTAGAAAAACTGAAAGCGTTGAAGAAAAATACAGTCGCCTACCCTCATCATGAAGAAACGTTAAAACATCTATGGAGGGTGCTAGCGACGGGCTACTGCTGCACTACGCTGTGGATGCAGCTCAACAGGCTAATAGTCGAATCGGAAGAGCTGCGTAGAGTTCAGGGATGGTGGAATGTATAGACAGCTTTCTGCGGATGCACGATGATCAAGAACTAGAAATGGCAAGCAGGATGCAGTTACCACGAGTATCGCCTCTAGTTGGGGCGATAAAATCTGCACTAGGATTTTCAATGTGACCAATTGGCACACTTTATTATTTTGTTTTAACACAGGGTTACAAATTTTCAACGAATTGTGCTTCAAGCAGAAGTTTTCACATAAGTCGTGTCCAAGAGAAATTGAAGATTTGACTGTAGTTTTTCTGCAGAAAGATTTGAATAAAATTTGTGTCGCACTTAGTACATGTGCATACCGGTACTTGAGCTTCATTTGTCTGCTGACAGGAGCAAGTTGTTGTCCAGCAAGTGGCAGCAACCATCGCACTGTACAGGGTACCAGGCCCAATCGACGATGCCTGCAGGTATGTTTGGCGTACTGTATAGAAATGTATCGCACGTTGGATCAACAATATTAGCTTGCGACTAGATAAATACCAGGATCCTTTCTTCCTATATGACTCAAAAGAATATCCTTTCCAAAGCAAAATACGTGTGCTTCGAGTTGGGAACTTACTGTTCCGAAAGAGATCTCAATTCTTTCTTCAATAGCGTGCTCGATAAGTACTATGTAGCACCAACGAATACGTCTGTATTCCTAAAATTCGTAATATCTCTACCAATGCTATTCTACCTATTTGGAAACACCCGCATGTTCTCCTTCTGCTAGCTTAGAGACTTGAATCGTAGACGTCACTACATGCGAATTTGTTTACTGACGAAGTCGGCGAGTCGAGCTCGAAGTGTTTTGGTGAAAGATCTTTTTCAACCACCTCTTGAACCTCTGCAAGAGCCCATTATTCCAGTACTTCGAGACGGTCACTGATCCCCCTGATGTTGTGGTCGTAGTTGTTACTCCACCTCCGACGCCGGCACGTCCTCCTTCTCCGGCTGACGAGACAGCCGCATTGTAAGACCGTTCTTCATTTTTATAGCTCTCAGCGAACAGGAAGCGACGGATCCCTTCGAAGATGGAATTGGAATTTGCTTGTGCGACTTGGTCGTTGTTACCAGTAGCCATTCCATCGCAAGTAGTGAGAAGAGCCATCGGCAGCACCAGCATGACCACGACGACTTGAAATAGACGCATTTTTCCTGTGGGGCAAATTAATCGCTTCTGTAGTTCTGGAAACACGCTCCCTACTGTGGACGCAAATTCTGGAATGACGTGCACATTGAGGAGATAATTTTGCTAGCTGTGGGCCAAACACCAAGATTAGGTTAGATACGGTGTTGTTCGCGTGCAGCATCGTACAGAGCACAGCACTCATGATGCAAATCCCCCGTCTCATTAGGGTAAAGTGCAGTAACGAGATCTGTATTTAACGTACAAAACGTTATAACAACTGAATTTAACACTATCAATCTAATTCGGTAACATTTTTTTGTAAAGCTACGAAACCAGTAGTATTTGACTCCGGATGAGGTTGTTGACTCAGGATAAGTCACGTACGTCGCCCTGTACTCACGCAATTGCTCTCAGAAGAGGAAATGATGCGGTTCATCAGTGGTAGTATTCCAGCAAGCTCTAACAACATTTGAGACTACTACGTCTCTCTTCACGCCTGCCTCCTTAAGCCACACGTCGTCCCAGGAAGAGCTGGTGAGTATTCATGTCGATAAGGACCTCCTTAGTGACAGTAAGCTGCGTAAATCACGCCGTGAAGGCTCCACGCAGCTTATTGTTTTGTTTTTGTCGACTTTAATTGAACGCGTTCCCTACCACGCCTACCGTTGCGCAGAAGGATTTTCCTTCGAGTTGGCAACTTCTGCAGAGTCACTATCGCCTAATAAAGGCAACATTTGACAATTCAATCACTTCAATGAGCCGAACTATGTCAAAAGAACGAATTCACTCATATTTCAGTGGTCAAGAGGTCCTCTATTTGTGTTATTAAACTATAGAGCGAATTCACTCATATAGAAATATGGCTGAATTCGTAAACCGATCTTTTGACATGGTAAAAAAAACTTTAAAAGAATCTTCCAAGATAACTCAATGCTTAACCCAACGCCTTCTTGTTAAGTAAACCTTATCATTAAAATAAACGCATTTCCGCTCTTACTTCTTCTTCTTCTTCACATCTCCACTATCCGAGTTGATGCAGCGCAATTAAAAACTGAAGTTAGAAGAGAACCGAACGATACTTCCACACAACACGGGTTTTTGAGCTACCGGTAATAATTGCTGTCAAAACGTTTATCGTCTTCAAGCTTGAAGCTAGTAAATGAGGCGACAAAACCCAGCTAAATCAACTCGAGAGAATTTCTGTGGAGATAACCGTTTTTTTTTTATTCTCGTAGGTGCTTTTCGATCTGCTCACGGGTAGCGGTCTACGCTTGCTCGCAAAAAATGCGCGAGCAGTAAATGGGCCGTAATACTCCTCCCAGCACGAGCTGTCGACCACAGCACAGTTTTCAAGCGATGGAATATCGCCTATTCCTTCACCTGTGCAATAGAAAACGAAAATGTCGTCGGGGCTAGTCAGTTTGTCCTTCTTTTCCTTTGAAATTTCCAGTGACAACTCGCCTTCGATCGAGAACTTCGTGGAAAAAGCCTCGGTTCAAAACCCGAGACAATCAAGATATTGAAAGCTATCAACACACGCACATATTTTACTCTACAGTTTCTCGATTGCTTGACTAGGCATTAAACGACGCGGTTCATCAGTAAAACTTGACCACGCCATAGCATCTTGAAGCTGGCACATCATTCGAGTTCCAATCTTTTGTCCGGCGTTCAAAATCGAAACGATTGACGTGTCGGATGTCCAAATGAGGCCTTGAAAGTAAAAGAAATTTCTAACAGCGTCGTCATGTCGGGATCTTCCTCTTTATCTGCAAAAAGCTTCACGTTCACGAGCGTCGAGACTCATTAAGCATTCGAGACCCCCGGTTCCTGATCCTGCGATACACCCAAACAACGGATGCAACTTCCTGTCGTTATCTCTTGCTTTCCACGCCTTATGTTCTGTTCTCGTCAATTTTTATGAAGAACGCACTCCCGGCCACACCAACCAGCGAAGAATAATAGATTCACCATCTCCTTTAACCCGGCTGATTCTGGAACGAAGGAACCGAACGACAGAAACGTTTTTAGGAAATTGGGTGGGGAATATCTCTGAATGTCTAACAACGAAAAATACGTGTTAGAGCTAAAGAATATTTGTGGTAAGAATTGCATGCTCTTAAATTNTTCGTCATTTCTAAAGTCTCCTTCTTTGCGAAAACGTGCCAAGAAGTCGGAGAAGATACAACATTGCTAGCGAAACGACAAGTCAACTAACTAGTTAATCAACTTCTTCTTCTTCTTCTTCTTCTTCTTGCTCTTTCACGGGCGTCAGGAATTCAACACCGTCCAGGCGCACAAGTAAATTGCGGACGCAGCTTCTTGTCGCCATCTAGCAACCACCTTATCCTGAGGATTCTGGAAAGGCCAAATGCCTCGAATCCACGTTCGGTTCATGCACCACCACCAATGTTGACTCTGGGACAAATACGGAGCCAATTGGTATCGGGAGCAAGGAGAAATACCTTATCAGTCCGAAATTTAAAAAGAAGAGAAGTTTTTTTTATCGTATTTCACATCCGTTGCAGGATTTTAACTGAATCGGCTTGACCTGATCGTCTTTGAGCCGTGTAAATTGCTACTTCCGAATAAACCCGGCCTTATATATCGGTGAGCCGTTGT
>LGSM01000501.1:0-31569 GCA_001314345.1 Phytophthora multivora
GGGACTCCCAGTTTCCAACTCCCAGTCTGGGAGGTCTCGCGGGATCCAGACCAGGGATGGGTTGCGCCGGCAGCTGCAATCACCTGGGTACGCATACACTAGTTAGTATCTGTACGAGCAGCATATCAATCTCACTCACTCTTTTGCGTCTTACTTGAAGTGCAGCGATCTACCGGATCTGACTTCAACAGTGCTCGCGTCCATGTAAATGAAGGTGGCAATTTTCTCTCATCCGCCAGAGTATCTGTTCACCTTGTCACTGCAACTAGAGGGTTGGGCTGGCAGCGCTAAACAAATAAGCCATGCTTCAAACCGCTTGAATAGCGGTTTGAATCATGGCTTGCGAGAGACGGTAGCTGTACACTGTGCTTGCTATCGCAAGTTGTAAAATAATGTTGGAAATTGAAGAGTAAAAATGGCAGTGGATTAACCAGCTCCTCGCGATATTGCGCGGAATCCATGTGTCTCAATCTGACAGGAAACGCAGGCAACCCTCTTACATTTTATAGCCTGAGGACAAAACATTTGCTCAGTAAACCGATACAAAATTGAATGTATAAGGAGTGGTCACTTGAAATTTGTATTGGATCAGTACAGTGGTACCTACTATTAGCGTGCGCCACATAAATGCCGAATTAATCTCTATTGGGCTTCTGTACAACGTAACCGTTGCACTACCAGTATAATTTATGTTTTCTGTTGAATTTTATATTTCACAGAAAATGAAAAGAAATTGCATAAAAAGTGTTATACTTTCTGTAAATCTTCGGTTAGAATAGCACGATCCTACTTTTACAGCGCAGTTGTGCTCTTCGATCTCGTCGCGCATTACTTAGGACGTTCCACAGCGCTACGATGGACCCAACAGCGCTAGTTCGCGAGTCTACATCCCGTGTGATTCAGCGAGCGACCCATGTGCGCCTTGATGCTTTGGCAGTAGAAAAACTAGCTGTCAAACTGGTAACGTGCACCTGCAGCTTTCGTCACTCAGTTCACATAAATGATCTAACATATTTTTTTTAAAAGGGTGGCAAGTTGAGTGAGGACGAACAGGGTGTGGTGACTTGGGACAGTGGGGATTTCCACTACTTTGAGGACGTGGAGGTGGATGGACCTCTGACATGCCAATACGTGTTTGTGCTGGACGCTCTCAATTTCTGCTTCTGGCCTACGGAAAAGTAGATTTTTTACTTTTAAAATCTGGAGGTTGGATTTAACCCCTAAGCTTTTTTTTTCTGTAGTATGGAATACGAGCATTTGGCGAGGGGCTTGAAGACGGCGTTACTTTCTGACCCGCATGCTCTGGACGCCAACAAATTGGCGGCGGTGACCAATGAGACGGTTGCGTCTTGGTTTCATCCTTTCACGCCACCGCAACTGGATGAACGTCGGCGAAAGGTTCAGGAAGTTGGCGAAGTGTTGCAGCATTTCTTTGGCGGACTTGCATTGAATTTGGTGAAACAAGCAAACTTCTCGGCGGTCGAAGCTATTCGATTGGTACTCGCGAACTTCCCTGGTAAGTGGTATCTTGCAAAAGTCTGATAAATGTAGCACAGTCATACCGATAGTAACATTGTTTTACTTTGTGGGAAGGCTTCCGAGACCATGCCGTGTACAAGGGTGAGCAGGTTCACTTCTACAAGCGAGCTCAAATTTTAGTCGGAGACGTGTGGGCTGCTTACGGTCGTCGAACTGCTGGAATCGCCTCGTTCCACGATGTTGGCAAGCTGACAATGTTTGGTACGGAGTTGCAATTAGGAAGTGGCAAGGTTGTGCACCATACTTACTAGGTTGCATGTTTGCTGCGTTTCAGCCGACTACCGCGTACCACAAGTGCTTCGTCCTGAAGGCGTAATGGTTTATTCAGCAGAACTTGCTAAATTGGTGGACAGTAAGGCGGAAATTCCAGCAGGAAGCGAGGTAAAGTTTCTTTTGCTTTTTGCACTACAAAGCCATCACTTTGACCCTTTAAAAATATCTTCACGTTCATGTAGATGGAGCTCGAGATACGCGCAGCAACAATTCAAGCGGTTGAGCAAATCCACAAGCAAATGGCACACCGAGGCCATCACCTCCAGGTGATTGAGCTCGATTGGCTACTATGGCAGATTGGAGAGGACAGCAAGCAGGATTTGTTGCCGCACCACCGCACGTGGAGCATCTACTATTAGAGTGTGTCTACGGCTACAAGCTGCATCGCGAGAAACCGATCGCCAAGTTGGTAAGATGATCAAAAATGCTTGTATAAATCGTGAAGCGACAGTACAGCACACGATGTGGCCTCAAGCGTTTATTCTTTAGGCTGTGGCTACACATATGCTGGCGTCAAACACAAAGCCAATCGCTCAAACGTGCGGGCCTCCAGAAAAGCCGCTAGCAGCAACGCCTCCATTTGGTGACGCAGGGTGATGCGACATCCGGCCGCGAACGAAGCCCCCGAAGCCCTTCTTCTTCTGCTGTTCCTTCTGCATCTCGAGCTGATGCACACGAGAGCCGTACTTGGTAGCGAGATCACGAACAACACCGTCGTCGTCACGGAACTCGCCAATAACCTGGCGAAAGTCAGATACGCGCTCCGACGCCAGCGCCTTGAGGAACGGAATGAGATCTTTCAGTTCGTGGTCGTCGCGATCCCGTCCATTAGTGAAGGGCTTGATCGGGATAGCGTTTTCTGGCTGCAACTGGTAGGCCGCCGGATCGTCGTCGAGAATCACCACCTGCTTCAGGTTACGGTTCAGGTTCGACAGGTCTTTCACGTGGGCGCCGTTCAGATACCGGGTGGCATCACGCGACAGAATGTGCAGCGCGCACTGCTTGGGATCCAATTTCTGCACAATCTCCTCAGCGCCGTAGTTCTGCGAGAAGATGACAATCTCGTAGTACTGACACAAAGTCTCGAGGAACTCGTCCACTCCGGGACGTTTGGCATGGCGCCAACCATGCTTCCGCTGCAACACAAAACAACGAATTGTCACTATCGCGTTCGTAATAAATTATACAGTCAGCTTGCAACAACGTACGCTCCACTCGGAGTGCACAAGGGTGTCTTCCAGATCCAGAACCAGCACAGGAACGGGTGGCGTGTCCGCTGGAACCTGCGGGATAGGCCAGTCCGGCAACAGCTTCTGCCTGGACGGATCCGTGAAGGGCTTCACCGTCTCCTCCACTTTCTTGGCCACGACCGCGTAGATATCTCCGAGGAATGTAGCGCCGAGAGTGCCAGTGATACGCTCCTTGATGCTGTCGTCCAGCATGAAATGCCACAGGATAGAGCCCGAAATGCTTCCGGCCAGCAGCGCAAACGAAATACGCGCCGGTAAAGACGACGTACGCACCACCTTGTGACCGGCAGCCGCGTCCGTCGAGTGTTTGGCGGTCTTACGCGCCGCTCGTCGCTCAGCTCTAGGCACAACCTTCAGGGGCACGTCACGCCCCACTTTAGCAAAGATGGACGACGCTTCCGACACAGAAGAGGGGGCAGAAGCTTCAGCTGCCAACATCAGCCGACGAGAACCGCCCAGAGCTGCACGCGCGTGCATGCGCTGGGCATTGCGCAGCACCAGCCTCAGCATCATCTTTGACTCGTAGATATGCGGTCTCCAGTCACAGTTTCGAGCGGTGTGGACCACACCGGTTGTTAATTCAGGTGTATGGTTGTCACTTTAGGTGGTGATCATTGTAGTACAGTGCAATAATCCGATCATGCTGGCGTGGCTGCTTGTGCTCGCCCTGCCCGGGATCCTGGCCCAGGGAGACTTCGCAATGCTGGACCCAGAGGTAGCTGCTGTAGCGGAGGACCCGCAGTTCGATCCATACGACGACAAGCCACGCGGTGTGGGCGCAGACGCCCAGTACGCTCCAAAATCCCGCACAGTCGAGAGTTTCGACTTCGATCCGTCCGAAGGCTTAACGTTCTACGTGGCGGGGGACAGCCGAGAGTGTTTCTATCAAGACGCCAAGTTTGAGGGTGACGAGCTGAGCGGCGCTTATGTTGTGAGCTCTGCGGACTCGCACATCGATCTGGAGGTGAAGAACTCGGAGGGGGTCGCAATCTATCGTCGATTGGGCGATGTGGAAGGCCAATACCGGATCACGCCCAAGTGAGTGCTCGCTGGTTGTTGAAGACGTCACAATATTGTATTGTATTGACGGCAATATGCTTCTATCTGTAGGCAAGCAGGCGTACACGAGCTGTGCTTTGTCAACCCGGACTCGGACGGCAAGTTGGTGACGCACGTGACCAACACGTTGCAGTCGCAGCATCCAGTGGAGAAAGGTCGGTGTAGCTGGTTTTGCGTAGATGTATTGGTTGTTGACTTATTGATGGTATTGATACGCAGAGCATGTGAGTGTTCTGGCTAAGTATGCGTCGCATTTGGATGTGCGTCTGGGTGAGTTGGAATCGGAGCAGAGACTGCAGCTTATCCGAACAGACAGGCACATCAAGGGTGAGTACACTAATGAGGTAGTGGGGTCAGAGCGACGTATTGATTGTTGGTACTTTCACGTTGCAGTGGAAGAGGAGATGAACAAGCACGTCATGTTCTATGGAGCGTTGGAGTGCGTTGTCTACCTCGTCATGTGCGTCTTTCAAGTGTTCTACATTAAGGGATTGCTAGACAACCCGCGGAAGGCGCGGTCCTGGGTGTGAAGAGATGATGATTGTCCTTGGGTAAAGCGAGAGCGCCACGGTAAAGAGTACTATGAAGCGCAGGGGAAACAAGTGTAACCAGTCCGATTTAATAGAAGGCCTCATATTTTCCAGTTATGGCGACTTAATGATTGCGTCTAGGCCCTTGACGTATTCAAGATCAGGTCGGTTATCGCCCGGCCGGTATCGTGTCCACAGATCCAGGAAGGCTGGTCCAAGTCCATTGATCTTCTCGCCGGTGTCATCCTCATACATCCACAAGTAGCATCTCGCCACGTCTTCGAGCTCCTTCTCAGGAAGCTGCAGCACAACCCACCACGGCTCGTTCTTCTCTGTAGCTACATTGGGCCCAACCTGATGATGATACAAACAGGCCAAATACACTGCACCCGCAGCTATCGCAACACAGTCGAACGCCAGGATCAATCCACTCTTCACTGCATCCGCCACCAGCATAAACGTGACCTGGCGAATATTCTCGTAGGATATATCTGGATGCATTGCTTGCAGGGCAAACACCCGCTCCATATGCGGTGCAATGTAAGCAAAAGGCTGTGGCGATCCAATCTCAAACGACAGCGTCAACAGCAGAATCCGTTCCAGAAGAAGCACCTTGTTGGAATTGGCCTCCACCTCTCCAACTTCCACGACTTCTAGCAACGCGTTCAACCACTCGATGTGCTTGGTATTTGCTGCCTCCTTGTCATTGCCGAGCGTAGAGCTCATCTCCACAGGTTTCCCTCTCGAATCTAGCTTCTGTTTCTTTGCTGCAGGTGCAGCAGGCGATGGCGAGCGTCTAAGAGCACGAGCTCCGTTGGTCTTAGTGGTATGCGACTTGTGCCTTGCCGTAAGCTTCTCGTGGGCCTGATCTTGACACAGCAGCAGATACATGGAGCACTCCGTGACGTAGCGGACTTTGACTGGGAACTCTTCCGTCTTCCCGGCCAGGAAGAGCGCTGCTGTGGCCACTAGGAAGCGATCGTGGGTCTTGAATGAGTGCATCATGTAAAACCGCTGAATGAAAAGTTGGGCAGCTACACTGGGGGCTTCCGGCATCTCCAGGAGCTGAGCCAAGTGCTCTACAAACGCACAGGTTGTGCGGCGTAGCTGCTGCTCCACGCTCCACGGAACGCTGGACTCTGTGAAGCTGGGAGTGTGGAACACCGACGCGCTCTCTGCATTGATGTTTTCCTTCTCTGCAGTGCCGACCGCTCCGCTAGGCCTTGCCTTGAGGATCACAGAGCGCAGCTCCGGGAAGACCCACTTGTCTGCAGGTTCAGGCGCCATGTAGTTTTTTTACAATAAAAATACGTATGTAAAGAATTATTGGGGCTAAGGTTCAATAATTGTATTTGGTTTATGGTGCCAGTCTGGCAAGTAAATAAATTACTTCAAGTGCCATTATCGGTACCTGATAACCATGCTCTTGCGAAAACCAGTTTTCACTGCGACCAAGAAGTTCACGTTGAGTTCATCGAACCTGCGTGTCGATTCGCGAGCAGTATGGCGCAACTTGACGAGCTGTGCGGGATTCTCGTTCAGGGCTTGCCAAATTTTGACTGCGTAGTCCACCGCCGCTGCCACCAAGTATCCTGTACCAGCAGGAGGTACACTATCAGTAACTGGAAATACGTCAGCTGTAATTGGTGGTACACCGGATGTAGCTGGAGGTACAAATCCGATAGTCTGTGGTGGAGACCGTTGCATAAGAGGTAGGTCATCGTACGATTCATCCATAGCGGTTTCTGAAGTGTTGCAGCTGGGCTGCCGTAGGTTTAGCGCCAGAGGAAGACGGTTACTCAAAGAGTATCAACCCCCATTAGCCATCAAGACGGGGATTCGTCAGGGGTGCCCGCTGGACCCATTGCTGTTCATTCTCACGGCGGAGTTACTCGGGATTACATTATCGCAAGACTCGCAGTTGGCCGGAATTTCGATACCTAGGGCGGATCTTCCAATGGTGCATCAATTTTCGGCTTTCGTGGACGAATCTACTATATTCCTCGACTGAAGCGGTCTGCTTCCTCAAGCATTGTAACTTATCGATAAATTCAGCAGAATTTCAAGGCTTCGAATCTAACCAACAAAGAGTAAATTCCTGTTCCTGAATGCAACAATTGTTCAGGAAAACTGAGGAGGGATTCCAGTGTTAGCTCCAGGCGACATGGAGAGATATCTGGGCTATGAGGTTGGGTTTAAAGATCTCTCGAGGATTAACTGGGCTAAACGGATTCGGAACATCAACAGACGGATGGCAGCCGCCGAACACGCTGCCACTAGTGTCACCGAGCGGGTGGGCCAGCCGAACGCGATCGTCTTACCGGCGATCTTGTTTACAGCAATAAAATGTTATCACCAACTGAAGCGGTAATCACGACTTTAGTGAATCTACAGAAGCAGTTTTTGTGAAAGACGCAGCTCAAAGATGATCCTAGCCGGCACAAGATGTCTCCAGACTTAATATTCACGACTAGCGAAGCATCAGGGCTCGAGCTTGAAGCAAACCCAGTCGCAATACAAGCTCAACGTGTGAAAGACACGATGTTTTGGCTCCTTAGCAGGTCAGATGAGTACAAACAGGCTTGGCTCTACTGGGTGGGGCTGCTGGCCGAAGGTTGAGGAGAACCCCATGTTTTCCCTTGTCCGCGCGGGGGTCGAAACAGGGATTGGTCGGTCCGGCGAGTACTCTTCCAAGAGTACATTGGAAGGTTACTCGCCCCAAATCAAAAGGCCAGCAACGGCGCCAGCAACTAGCGACAGGCGTGTTACCACAGCTCCACATCAGAGCAGTGGGTAAGACGCCTAACCTGACGATTGTTTTAAAGCCTGGAGAGATTATCCACATTCACGTCGATCTGGACGAAATTGCGGCAACGACTGGACTTTTCCAGGAGATGCAAGCTTTCTGTAGAGAATTCTCTTGGTCGGGTAACCCCTAGATACCGGACAGGAACGCCACAACGCTATCGCGAAAGAGATCCCGGATGTATCCATACGTGAGCTTGAAATCAAGAGAATTGCTGGCGACCGGTACTCTTTTAAGGTGCCAGCACGGAAAGGCGATGGACATGCGCTAGCGAAATTGTAGCGATGGATCTGCGAGGCTCTCCTTAATTCGCCCAGAGTCAAGATTGGATAAACAATTGGCGATCAACCGCCTTTGGAACTGAGAAATTCACCTCAGCTCCAATTTTCGTACACTTAGGGGGTGGAAGAACATGGGTTGATCAGAGGCCGAGTAACCGGAGAAGAAAGAAGTATTCTTCTTCAGCAACACGAAAATAGCCTCAATTGGACAGTGCAGGAGCATAACCACGCCGATCTTGACGTGCGGCAGCTAGAGGAGACTGACGGCATCATACTTCTGGCGAACCCACAGATACACGGCTGTCTATGGGCAATTCCGGAGACCGTCGGGAATAAAGCTGTTATCAAGAGGCTAAAGCAGCAAGTGAAAGCGAAGCTGCGCCAACGAGCAAGCCCACATCTGAACAAATACTTCTCCGGTGGCAGGACAAATGTCAAACGGACTCATGGGTGCGCGGACAACAGCCACAATTGCCAAAAGCTACGGGGACCAAATAACATGTTAACGAAATATCATGTCAGGGTGGTATACCGGGCGGCAGCTCTTCAGCTCAATCTCTGTTACCCAAGAGGGAACGAAAGCGGCTGACCTCAAAATGGTACATGTAAAGCCAGAGAATGCAGGAGCGGATACGTCAACGGTACGGGCAATGGAGCGCAGAATTCGAGACAGCGCTTAAGTGATTATGTTGGGCGCTGTGTGGTATTGGGATCACGATATTATGGACGATCAGAAACCAAATTGTACACGAGGGGCGAAAATGGGAGGTGTAACGGGGTTACACAAGGTTACACCCAGGGGTGTACCCACATATGGATACACTTGGTGTCGGGTACATAGTTGATNGTTATTAATAGTGGCCTCTAGTGGTTAGGCCCTATTAATCCTTGTAAAGGTATTGCTATAACTCGTGACTCTCTGAGTCGAACGTCTTCCTCTGACGCTAGCTACCGCAGCCCCGCTGCAGGAGGCGCATCGGCAATTGGAGTGCATGAGAGCAATCGGCCAACGCCAGCTACTGACAGTAGCAACCAAGGAACAGTTCAAGGCGCAGTCGAGACTCCAAGGCATATATCTGAGGTTAAACATTGACTGTTTTCGCTCGATGGTAGTGGAGACGCCGCCCCAAGAGAAGGATGTTCCTCCCGGGGAGTGGCTGAGATAACAAGAGCCGCGTCTAATAAAACGGTTAAGACAGTACAAAGAAGCTAATTAGTAAGATTAAATAGACTTCTTCTTCTTCTCAAAGAGTATCAGTTAGTGTCGATAACTGCCGCTCTTATACAAAGAACAATTACAAGTCCTAATAATATCTATTTACGGACTCCAAGAGTCTCCTAGTCCCTTAAGTAAGGTAACTAACTCTTCAGAGCCTAAATATCAACTGTATTGCTTTCTTATTTGTCCTAAATCTATACGTAACAGGTTTAATATCTAGCATACTAAACCCTAATCAAGATACAACTGAGGCCATATTATGTATCTACTTAGTGTGTGACACACCCCGTATGTAACACACACCATATGTATCCATATGTGTCACACACCATCGTGTAACCCCGTTACACTCTGCACCACCAAGCTGTGGATACGGGTATCCGCACTTCACTTGCCTCACCGAGGTCCCGTTCCAAACGGGCGTAGTCGCTCCACATCACGAGACTTGAGAATATTTGAGCTCGCTGAGTTTTGCTCTCGAACACACATCGCGAGTGGACCCTCGGATGGCCCTAGGCCATAAAACATCTTGTCCTTTGACCGTCCGTCACAGATTGCGTCATCGACACTGGCTAAAGCCACTCTCTCGGTTACCGAGTACCACGCAGAGCACCGCCGTCGACACCGTCGTCTCTACATGTACTCGCCTAGCGACCGGTCCTCCGGTATCCCTCAGCCCGAACCCGATCCGGTGCCGCAAGATCCCAGCGGGATCGACTTGGTTAGTAGCACAGCTGAAAGCTTAGCCTCTACCGGATCCGAACCCACCGATAGTGAGTTTGAGGTGAAGCCGCGGGAGATTACAAACAACGGAGGTGAATACCACAATGTTGCACCACTCTCATTTTTTCAGCTTCAACAGGTCTTCCACGCGAGAAAATCAAAAGACGCTGGAACTACGTTCACACGAACGCTATGGATATTGCCTTCCTGTTGGACCCGGCTGATGATCTGAAATACTTCGTCGGCTCCGATGACGATAACGTGGACAACGAAGCCTGCGAAATGGCGGGGCGATGTGGCATCTTGACACCAACCAGAGGGACCCCTAAATTGGTTGCTGAAATTCTTGCCTTTAAGAGTGCTAAGCGGCAAGGTCGGCAGGAGATGCGGTTGAAGAATTCTGGACCGAGTCCACGCGACTACTTGAACGCAATGCAAATCACGAAACATCCTTTGTTGAAACAGACCGCTGAGATTGTATTCGCTGTCCCCACTTACTCGGCAGCAAGCGAGAGAGCTTGGAGTATTATGGATCACATTCACTCGAAGAGAAGAAATCGTCTCTCCGTTGCGAAAGTTGAGATGCTTGTTTACATTTACATCAACCATGGCACGATAGCTGGTGGTGCGGAAAATGCAGTTGACCTTGTCAGCCACCAGTCATGACCCGAGATCGTAGAGATTGAAGGCTGTCTATGAATGAAACAATAAATCAAATTGTTAATCCTTATTCTTTAAGCAATTAGGTGACACAATAGTTTAAATACCTAACGCACATTCGGGAAGGTGCTGTACAGCTTCATCAGGATGTGCGGAGTCTTCTGCTGAGTTGTCCAGCGGCATTTCGTTTGCTGCAGATGTCACCGCCCTGTCCGCTACGCAGGCCGCCTTGGAGACGCTGAAGGATGTACTTCGCAACCACCATACGAGCGAGTACCCCGCTATCATGGAGGAAGTCGCGATGCTCGAGCGTGAGGCCGTCGCTAGCGTCGATATCATCAATACACACACCAACCTGTTCCCTCTGTGTCACGGCAATCTAATGCTATGGAGAATCAACAAGCTGCTGACCTACCAATACCCCGTGGCCGAGCTCCCGCAGACGGTGCCAATGCGCACGGAAGAGTTCTATGCGCAGCCGAAGGAGATGCAGGTCGCTCTCATCTGGTCGCACGTGTTGGAGGACTGTCGTGGTGCGCTAATGACGCAGAACTTGTTAGGTCTTGACCACTTCATGGCGAAGCGCGACCTGGCTGCCCATAACTGGTTCAAGCAGCAGTACCCCGAGAAGTAGGTGCTTCCGTCTCTCGCGACTTAAATACGCGGTGATGACCAACATCTCGTTCGAGTCCTAAGAGTTCTGTCACTGACTGAGCGACTGGGCACGAATACGCCGCTGTCTACGTGGTCTCGCAAGTACTTCCGCTCGGCACTTCGCGTAGGCGCAATCCTACTGGGCAACCGGGCGTCCATCGGTCCGGTACTGGACGCGTTCAAGCTGCCCCATATGTTGGCGGGCGTGCACGCGCTGCTGGAGAAGTGGGTCGACGTCATGAAGCCTCATAACGCCATTCCGAGCGTGCCAATTTTCTTCGAGTATCCGGACGCGAACGCGCCTAAGTCGACTGTGGGAGAACTTCAACCGAAGGAGCTGCCGTTTCTAGCCGAGAAGCAGTAGCTGGCGATCGCGCTCAAGCTGGTCAGCGTGGGTGGGCCACCCACGCCTGCTACAGCGTGAAGTTTAAACAACGCATACGCGTCGATTTTGTCCGTGTCTCAGTGCCAAGACTCAACCTCTAGCATTCCGTGGAATACTCGGAATGATGCTCTCCTGTAGTTTGGGACGTTTTTGAATTTTTAATGGAATTTTGGACGTTTTCCAAAAGTGCTCAGAAGATAATTAGTCCAAAACCACCGAGAATATATTAAAAGTGTCTGCAAAACTGTGAAAAACACAGCAACCCATCTCCAACAAAAACACATTGACAAGCCGTCTGGAAGGCCCTTCTACCACGCAGTCCTCGGCGGTACCCCACCTTGAGGGGTAGGTGTCCGTGGCAAACTGGTGCGATCCAAGTGGTTGCGCGAATGTATGCGTTTCAAATCAGCAACCGGAAGGTTGCCAGAAGGTACAGAGCGAAGGGGGAAAGCCCCAGTGTCCGGCCATTCCATCCGTCTCCAGCCCTCGTACACGTCGCTACGCCCAGAACCTCCTCCAGAAGCATGTCAGGTCTATCTGTGTCTCAGTTGCCACCGGAGAGGCTGTGCGTAGGGGAGCATATCGAGTATTACTTCCCTGCGTACGTTGCCGGCAACAAAAGAGGCCCCCGCCGAGCGATCGTTGTGAGGATTGACGGCACTCCTAGAGAGCCGTATCCCATTGCGCTCGATACAGAGGAGGTCGTGGCGTTGACGAACATGATTAAGCGTGTGAAGGACAATCTGGAACACGACATCGAGCCCGGAAAGTCGCTGTGGAGAAAGCTACGATCGTTCCGCTTGGTGGAGGGGTGGTTACTTGCCGCGCGATATGCTCCAAGTAGCCGAAATCATGGCTGCTGCGAGTGACGAAGCACGTCACTCAAGCGCGGGAAATCCGCGATCAGCTTCACAGGCGTCTGAGGGTGGGGAGCAAGATGTTGAAGCAGAGAGCGAAGGCCACCAGATTAATTCCAGCGCTTTCGGTTTTGGTGCTGCAGCGTTTCAGACCAGTGGAGGTGCTCGGATAGCACCTCTAGCAGAGAGGGCACGTGAGGGTTACTTGCGAGCAAGGGGTGGAACCACCGTGGTGACCCCATGTACTGATGATGGTGGTCCCGTGATACCTGTCGAGACACCCAGCGCAGTGACGCCACAAGCCCCATGCATGAAAAATGGTGGAACCTCAGCACCATTGACTACTGCAAACCCTCCATGTGCGGAAACGGACAGAACTTGTCCTCAAGACAAAAACGCCCCCACGGAGCTTCAGTTACTGTTGATAAGTGTATGTGCTTTCTTTTCCGACCCATCATGAAAGAAAAAGATTCGGCACCAGAAGAAGACCAGACCGGGTGCCTGGACTGTGCGACGTTCGAGGAAGCGACGCTGAGCCACCACACGCCGCGGCATGGAGCTCTATCACGTGCAATCGCTGAAGGCGCAGCGTGTGAAGGACCTGCTAAGCTTACCGGGCATTAAAGACCGCCTGAAACGATTGCACGGTCAGAGACCAGAGTTCAGCGAGCCCAGCGCAGTGGAAGTACCCCTTGCAAGGGCTATGGCGTGACCAACGAGCGTCAAAATGGTCACTGAGAGCGAAGTACCCGAGGGAATTGCATTTCCTGATATCGGGGGGGGGGGGGATCCGTGCAGGTGTATTGGGGACTGTTTCCTGGATAGTTGCAGCACTGCGCTACTGAGTATTTACTGTACTCCTGAGTGCTGTGCATTGGCAGGAGCATGCAGTAATGCGCCGCGGTGCTCGGCCTCTCTTAAGCTGTTTGAGACAGGCCGCGTTGGGCTTGGAGTGTTTACATCTACGGACGTGGAGGTCGGGGGTGTTGTAGGTGAATACGCCGGCAGGTTGTGCGAATATGCGGCTGTAATTGACGGGCAGCCAACTGAGGCTATGAAAGAAAACAGCGGCTATACGATGTTGCTACATACCAAGTCAACCACGCGCAAGTTCGTGTACATTGAAGCGCTTCACTGCGGAGGGATCACGCGCTTTATGAGTCACCAACGGGCGCTTCGTTGAGATGCAAAACAGGGCATCAGTGAAGGTGCTAGCAATTGTTATCAAGCGTGTCAAGGCAGGATCGCAACTGACAGTACACTATGGAGACGAGCGCTGGTTTCGGTGTGATACTGCTGGGAGAATGAAGAGTAGCTTTAACAGCTCAATAACATTTTTTTTTACATTTTTCCGCGTATGCATAATGTTTCTTGCCTCTTCTTCGTCTGATAAGACGCAAACATATTTTTCTAAAAATAGACATCGTTCTGGAGTAGTTTCCAGGCATGTATCAAAGATAACAAGAAACTACACAAAACCCGCGTATGTATCACGTGAAGACGTCGTTACGAAAGTAAATGCAGCAGATAGTAGCTCCTTACGCGGTGTTGTGCCAGTGCTGGACCAACTTAAAGGTCAGAGCAGGACCTGCCAATAGAGGAAGACTCGCAAGCCAGCGCGCGTCCAGTACGACGGCAGGTTAGCCAACTTTCCTCGCATCCATGTCGTAGGTACCTGTGTGTAGTCGTTACTCCAATAGCTTCCACAGACAAAAACAAATAATAGATGTACTGAGTCAGGTTTTGTTAAACTGGTAGCAGTAACAAACGATTCGAGCAAAAACCTCGTATGTATCAGTGGGAAACGCCATCTACAAACACTACTCCGCTAGAAATGTGCTTGTTCGCGCATCTGACACGGTGCTGGAGCTCATTAAAAGGTCAGTGCAGGTCCGACGTGCCGGGGGCGTCCTTGTTGTCCGCTGGAGCCACCGTTTCCTCGCTTACGCTTCTTCTTACTGACCAGAATGTCTTGGCCTTGGTTGTCAACGCCCTCCGCGTTCCGGATGGCCGCCAGAACGTGAATGCAAACTCCAAACGCGAAGCAATAGCTGCACGCGGACCTGCGGTGCTCCAGAGCTACAACCCAGCCCCCCAAACGTTGTCCAGCTACCTCCATCCTGGCATAATTGGCGCCCATCTGGGCTGATACGGCGATTCCCTCTTCCGATCGCTTGTTGGGCGCTACGACAATGCGGTTTGCAAGGTGCGACGGCACACGGGCCGTGTCAGAGGGTCCAGTACCGTCACAGCCTGGCAGTGGATCGGATGAGATGTACAACAAGTTCTCGCGTGACATCTCAAACATCCTCCGAACGAGGGTTTGCGACGGGACGACCTCAAACTTAAACGGTCGCGCGTTAGACGCTTGGTCCGAGCAGCAGTCACTAAGCTGAGCGCGCTCATTTTTAAGCGACGACGCAACGTGTAGTCTCTCTTGATGACAGCATTAAAAGTCTCACAGGGGTTGTTCGTTGAGGCATACCCACTGGGCGTGACGTGCACCTGCCACTTGCTGAAACGGCCATACAGCCATTACGCGCTCATGTACTGTACGAAGTGTACCATATACGGGTACCTCATCCACTTCTCCAAAATCACTCCCCGCAGTTCCTGAAACTCGAAATCGCTGCGGGTGAAATGAAGATCGTACATAGCACGTGCGATGTAAGCGGATACATGCGAGGGAAATCCTCTGATAGTCTTCTGATCGTTGGCCCAAAACAAACATCAAGCTCTAAAAGCCAGGAGAGCCACCAAAGACAGCTTGAAGTGCGTTGAATTGCGCCTGGTCTGCATCCCCCATAGCAAACCGTACAACCAATTCACTCCGTGTCACCCAGGCGTACACTCGCTGCAACGCCAGAAGCGCAGACTCGATAATAGGCTGGGTCTCCTGGGAGATAACGAAGAGAGCCACCACATGGAACAGCAGTCCGACACACCGACCACCAATACAGCGTATTCACGGTGATTTAGCTTGTAGGTTGCATCCACGTGTAGGATGAAGTTCTCAGGAGAGACAGTCAACCGGAGTATCAGCCACTTATTCGTCAGACCGACGACAAACGGTTTAGCATCGGACCCGTTTCCGACTACCGGTTTACCGGTATCATCCATCTCCCAAGCAAAAGTGAACGTCTGGTTCATGGGCTCTGCCCCGGTATAAACCCTAGCATGAATCTATTTCCTCAGACCATCCACACGGTCGTGGTTCTCAAGATAGGTGCGCGAGTAGTGGCTGACGAAGTTCTGGATCGTGGAGAGTTCTGGAAGCTCCGAGGCCGGGGTGTCAAACTTCCGCGACATAGCGTTTCGAATGAGCTGTGGGCGAAGGCGTTGCTCCGCCATCTCCCGGCATAAACTCTTCTGCGTTAGCGTCATCTTTTTCTTCTTCTTTGGAGATCTAGCCCCAGTCAGGTACCCACCAATCTGGCAGAGGGAGAACTCGTTCGTTTCCAGGCAGTTCAGCAGCTTCCCCCTCCACGAGCAAGCGCCTACTGCCTTACACGCCCCAGAATTGCACTTCAGCAATCTGTACCGCATCTTGTGGTGCCCCCCCCCCCCCCTCATGAAAACAGTGCATGCCATGATGTTGCTCTTGGTCGTCTCAAACGACCTCAGTTGGTCAAGGAAGGCGTCGGCGTCCTCAACAGCGGCGCTGACCGCTATCTCCTCCCAGGGAATCAGCTTCGGCATGGTCGTTCTCTCCCCGAGTACTGCGGAGGTCGTGCGCTAGCAACCATCGATCAGCCATTAGTGACGTCCAAGAATTAGGAATGCTGATTGGCTGCTTGTTACCTACCCCGCTTGGATCGATGCTTCCACTTAGAAAAGAGCCAGCGAGCAAAGAGCATCCAAACGTTTTGTGTTTCTACCGTAACGTGTGTCAGAAAAACATGTTTACTGTAATATTCATGGTTTGTGGTGCTATGGTAGTACTGTATTCTGGTGTTCACGCGTTCTCAAAACCACCCCTACTCCTGAATTGGGGTAGTATATCCTCAAAATAGTACTATATCTTTCTGTAATATTATCAAATGGAGTACTATAATACTGTGAAAGATACTGTACTTTACATTGCTACGACTCCTTATTACTACCGGTACTAGAATTCATGCCTGACCAACGCAAGCGGCGGCGTTCACGCTCGCGTTCTCGCTCCACAAGCAAGCGCCCAGCTATTGAGCTGGACGAGGAGCAGCGCAAAGAGGCGGAGCGTGTGGCTGCCATCGCTAAGCGCGCGGAGGAGCGGGCCACACAGCGCGCAGCCGAGCGCAAAGCGAAGGAGCAGGAAGAGGCTTCGTCCAAACCGAAGAGTGCGGCTACAGGCGAACGAAAGCTGCCGCTAAAGATTGCAGATGCATCAGCTGCTGTAGATGATCATCCATCCAAGCCCAAATTCCGCTCCAAGGCCCAGAGACAGAAGGACGCGATCGAGAAGCTCGAGAAGAAACGGGAGGAGGTAAAAATGCTTAATTTTATTTATTTATATTGTATATTTCCTAATATTTTATTATACTTATAGATGGACAAGCAGCGAAAGGAAGCGGAGGACGCTCGACGCCAATTCTTGCAGAGGCAACGCAGTGAGCGAGAGCGAGCCTCGAGGTCTAATGGAGGCCACCGTCGTGATGACCGAGGTGTGAACAGCTCGAGAGACAGACGCGATGATCAACGTGGAGGAGACTCTACTTCTAAAGATGGGGGTAAGTCAGCACTACTGGATCCGAGTGAGTCCAAGGCCCTTCAAGCACTGAAGGACCAGTACTTGGGCAAGACCGTCAAGAAGAAGAAAGTGGTCAAAGCCAGCGAGAAGTTCTCCAAGATCTTCCAGTTTGATTGGGAAGCATCAGAAGACACGAGTACGGACCTAAATCCGTTGTATGCGAAACGGATGGATGTGAACTTGCTCTACGGGCGTGGTTACCGTGCTGGAGTGGACATGCGTGAGCAGCGAAAGAAGAACTCGTTCCTGGAGGAACTCAGCCACAAGCGCCAGAAAGAGCAGCAACTCGCAGATGAGACGGATGGCAGCTTGACCAGCGAGCAGATTGCAGCTAGAAAACAGGAGCGTGAGCGTGCTTTACGCAGCATGCAGGCTCGCGAACGGGATCGCATGCAGGAGATGGCTTCGCGCGAGGCGAAGACGATGGGAATTCACTGGTCAGAGAAGTCGTTGGATGAAATGAAGGAGCGCGACTGGCGTATTTTCCGAGAGGACTTCGATATCACCCTGAAGGGTGGCCGTGCTCCGAACCCACTGCGGAAGTGGGATGAAGCAGGCAAATTGCTGCCCGATGCAGTTTTTAAGGCCATTAAAGAAATGGGCTTCGAGAGACCTTCCCCGATTCAGATGCAGACTATCCCTATCGGCTTGCAAAAGCGTGATATCATAGGTATCGCCGAGACTGGTTCGGGTAAGACTGCGGCATTTATGATCCCCATCATTGCCTACATCTACTCGCTGCCAGCTGCAATGGTCGCGCGAACTGGCGAGCAAGGACCTCTTGCTCTGGTCATGGCGCCTACTCGTGAATTGGCGCTTCAGATTGAACAAGAAGGTATCAAGCTTTGCAAGCACACAAGTGTCGGGCTGCCTGGGAAGATTAACCCCATCAAGACACTGTCTGTCGTTGGTGGTCAGAGCATTGAAGACCAGGGATTCCGTCTACGCGAAGGTGTCGAGATCATCATTGGCACTCCTGGTCGTCTCATGGATTGCTTGGAAAGTCACTACTTGGTGTTGAACCAGTGTAACTACGTGGTGTTGGATGAGGCCGATCGCATGATTGATATGGGCTTCGAACCTCAGGTGGTTGCTGTGCTCGAGAACATGGGGTCGCTTCTGAAGTCGGAGAACGAGGAAGAGATGGAACAGCAACTTACTCTGGCAAATGGTGCTCAGCCAGGCGAAGAGCTTCAGCATCGTCTTCGTGTCACTACCATGTTTAGTGCTACGATGCCAGTGGAGGTGGAACGTCTGGCTAAGACGTTCTTGCGCCACCCCTCGATCGTTAAGATCGGTGACGAGGACTCTGGAAAGAACAAGCGTATTGACCAGCGTGTTATGTACATGAACCCGGGCAAGAAGCGCTCCAAGCTCGTGGAGGTGCTTCGCGACATTCTTAGCGCGCAGTCGGTGCCGATCCCGCGGTCTCGTAAGGAGAAGGTCGTCGACGGTGCCAAGATCATCGTGTTCGTCAACATCAAGAAGGAATGTGATTCCGTGGCGAAGTTCATTTCAAGCGAAGGTTTCCGCTGCACGATTCTGCACGGTGGCAAGACGCAAGACCAGCGTGAGGAGAGCCTCAAGATGTTCCGTGAAGGTTATGTCGACATGTTGGTGGCGACGGACGTGGCTGGTCGTGGGTTGGATATCCCGGATGTAACGCACGTCGTCAACTTCGACCTGCCGTCCAAGATCCAGAACTACTCGCACCGCATCGGTCGTACTGGTCGTGCTGGCAAAGATGGCGTGGCTATCTCGTTCCTCACGGACGATGACGAAGAAATTATGTACGACCTCAAGCAATACCTCATCTCGACGGAGATGCCCGTCCCGAATGAGCTCTCAAACCATCCGTCCGCGAAGGCTGCTCCTGGTGCTCGTGATGAAAAGGGCAACGTCATCGCGCGGTCCAAGCGCGACACCGTCATCTACGCCAAGTAAGGGAGCGACCACCAAGCGAACAACACACTCGATGAGTTTGTCTACTTTGATTCGTTTTTTTTTTTCTGTTTGTAGCAGTGTTGACTTTTATATATACTAGTCGCTGGGGGTGGCTGACCTTAGCTGATCTCTATGGACACGCCGAGGTGGTGCGAGTCGCTATCGTAGTGCCGCAGGTCCATCTGCGCCGACACGCGCGTCTTCAAGTGCTTGGACGTGCGCCACTCGAACGCGCCAATAAAGATGCCGTCGGATCCGATGGAGCTGGACACTGCCTCCGTCTCCTTCAACGCGTACTTGCCCATGAGTCGCAGCGTCCGCTTGTCTTTCCTTCTGTCAAAGTTAAATCTCGAGCTCACCACCAGCTCAGGCAACATCGTCTGCGTCAAGTCCAATTGTACCATTCGACCTCCATCATTCCTACAAATTTAAAAAAATAATAATAACATGATGAGTACTTCTCCCCAGATATGAAAAAAAATAAAAACTTCACCTACACTTGAAGTAGAGCGAGTAGATCTTCATGACTATAACTGGTCGCCACATTCAGCGTCGTAAATCTCCCCAGTCGGTCGCTATGGTCCAGTCCGACGTCATAAGCTCCAATGACTCCCAGAGCGAAGTCCCCCACTTTCCCTCCCAAAGTCGCTTGCAGCGTAGGCCCATTTACTGCATCAATTTTAGCTCCTGCAAAAAAGTTCTGGGCCTTATAGTCCGCTCCAATACGAGCGAACGAGGCTGGGGCCTTCTCCGTCGCTGATTCCTGAGCTTCCAGAGTGAACCGGAGGCTGTTGCTGGCCTGAAGATGCGCCTGCAACGCCAAGTGACGCGACGAACTCACACGCAGACTGGAAGTGATGACGGAGTTGAGCTGGCTCTCACACACCAGTGCTGACTCGACGCTCCGCTTCACTGCGGCCTTGAAGAACGAGGCCAACACGCACGTCTGCAGTCCGATCGCCATTCCGCTGGGCGTAAGCGTGTTGATCTCCAGCGCATGGCGGGAGTGCGTGCTGGGGTCCAGAGGCTCGTTAAGGCGCGTGTTCTCGGCCAGGAAGTCGGCGTACAGACTGCTGCTAAGCCCCGCGGTGGCGCGTCGGGCCGTCATGATCGAGAGGCGGAGGCTTTGGCGGTATCGAGGGGGTCCAGCGTCGACCGTCAGCTACTGCCACCGAAACTATACGGTTTTGTACAGTATTTGAAACGGAATGTATTTGGAATAATTTGTGAAGCCATCTACAAAAAACTGCAACATGCAACGTTTACCCTATAGGGACACCATTGATACAGTACAACCCGTGCTGGGTAGTATATGTTATCAATTGAAAACTGGTGACTGGGGCGTAGAAGGTGGTTGCTTCTGCTCTCCACTAGGACCGTCAATCCCCTCCCACGGCTCTCGAACTGGTTGACCTGATGACCGGCTACTGTCAGGTACTGGCACCTCCGGAGTCAACTCATCTGCTGATACTTGGTTGTCTTCTTCTTCCTCTGGTTCGGCTTCGGTATGCGCAGGCTCCACTGAATCATCCGCATCCTTGTCGCTTGCCTGGTTATCGACGGCGTTTCCAGCACTTCTTGTGCTCAAATCCTGGTTCGTTCGCGCGCTGTCGTGTTTCTCTTCTTCCTCCGACTCGTCCTGCAGATCAATGACATCATTCCGTGGCATTTGGCGGCTCGTCGTCGGTGGTGGCTGCGTTCTTCTGACTGCAGTCGTTGGGTTACGAGGTGGTCTATAATGCATCGCGCCTGCACCTGGTGGAAGACCTCCTCGTGGCGCCAGAGTTCTCGTGGGGTCTGGCTCGACCCAATTCGGCTTGTGCGGTGCAAAATTTCCAGCGTTCGTATAATGCCCAGCGTTCCTGTGGAGGCGTGCAGCAGCGGCGGCTGCGTTCAGGTTGAACGGACGCGCGTTCAAAGTGGACTCCACGAGCTTGTAGAACTGCAAACCTCGGTCAAACTCGTCTGGGGTCATTTCCATCATGCGCTGGCTGATACGTTTCCCCACCTCCTGCGCTGTGATGAACTTCTGCCAAGCCCCGGGAGGAGGAACCACATTGCAGTGGTAAGCTGGATGCATATCGATGCCAACCCCAGAGACCACATCAGTAGAACTGCCCGAGTCGAAGAAACCCTTCGCCTTGGCTAGCACCCAACGTGGCTCGATGTCCTCCATGGGAATGATAGTGCTGCAACGTACGATGCGGCGCACGTAGAAGACGTGGCGGCACGGCAAGTGGTGATTCACCATGAATGCGCACGAGCATTGCCACCCGCGATCAGCCTCGACGCAAAACTCCTTCGAAGGTTCGTCACAGAAGATTTCATTGGGCGCCACGGCCGAGACGAAGAACGATCCGCGTGTTGGCTCGAAGAACTGGTATGCTCCTCGCGAAATAGCGTAGCGATACTGTGGGAATACCAAGCTGCTAGCGGCAGGGCTTATAGTAGCAGCTAGTAGGCGCATTTCAGCATCGTACTCTTCCCCACCAGAGCCACTGCGAGCAGCAGTGCTACTTGAGCGACTCAGCTCCGTATGCAGGTCGCGTATGAACGAGCGCTCCACTACAGTCTGGTAGTAACGGATAGCAGCTACAGTCTCGTCAAGCGCCATATCATCGTTAGCGGCGGCAAAAATCTCCTTCCACGTCGGGGCAAACACACCGTCGTATTCTGAAATGCTGAAGGTTGTCACGCCTTCACGAGCAAACGTTGTCCAGCGGTCACGACAGGAATCCCACTTCTCGAGGAAGTAGCGGAAGAAGGAATGCTGCTTCGAGCCTAGCACGTCGGCGATCATGGCGATATTGGCGGCGTACACGAGCGACGTCGAGGCGTAAACCAACAACTGGGCGATACCGGTGAGGCGATCTCTGTGCCACGATGTCAAGTCCTTCCCGTGCTCTACAATTGCCTTGTGCAGTGCCCGCACGACGTGGAACTGAGAATACAGTACGCGTGCGGAAGGGAAGTTTGCCCGCAGCTCCTGCAGTTCAGGCGAGTCTCCGTTGGGCACAATAAGCGCACGAACACGAGGGTGTCGAGGATTGTGTGCCTTGAATTGATCCAGTGCAGTGCGCAGAGTCTCAGACCGGTCACTTTCCACGATAGCGTGCTGCACGTACTGCCAGTTGCCGAGGGTGTCGTGGGCTGATAACGAGAAAACCCGGTAACTCGACTCCGATGACGTTTCATTTGAAGGGGCCATAGCATCCACACGCAGCACTTCAGGAAAGGCCTCGAAAGCCTTACGCATGTGCTTGGTTTGTAAGGTGATGCAGGACAAGACTTTCTGTACTTCCAATAACACCACAAGCACATTAGCAACTTGACTTGGGTCCGATCTGCATTAAATAACAAACGCACCTCCTCATCGACGAAAATCTTCGCCGCATTGCCATCCAGTGCGGCGAATTCGTTCACATACGATGCCAAACGTTCCTCCACAGACTGCAGAACATCATGCTGGTTCGACCGCACGCGCTTCACACGCTCAAGGAAGCCTCGCACGTCCGCCATCGTAGGCACATGTGGCACTTCTGCATCATCTTGTGTTTTCGCTTCGGACTCGTAAACCTTTCGAGGGCGACCAACACGACGTCGCTTCATCACCTGATCCGGAACGACCAAGCCAGATTGTCCAGCTGAAGTCGATGGAGCTGCCGCCTCACCGCCAAGCGGGTGGTTGTGCAGGAGACTCACTTTGGTCACGTGGATGCGGTAGATTTCGTCGTCTCCGAGCTGCAGCGTCGCATTGATCTACACAGAACAACCCCACCATTAAAATCTGCAGTAGTTTTATCTTTAAAACGTAAGAGAATACAAAATAAACTACCCTGGCCTGGCACTCGGACGGTTCCTCTCCGTTCCAACGAACTTGAGTTCGTGCCTCCCCTTGGCGTTTATGGGAGCACTGCAGCATCCTCGTGTAGTCCAGGAAGCTCTCAGGTAGAAGGGGGCTAGGTAGAGTACGACCGGAGCTCGCAATGGACGCCAACACCTGATTCCGCGTCTTGACGGACGTCGCACTACGTCGACTAAAAGTCTGATACAAGCAAAAGGTTTACATTAAACGGTGGTCAAGGGAGTGCGTAGACAGAAGACGCACCTGGTGAGTGCGCTGCTGGTACTCCTCCATGTACGCGAAGAAGTCGCTCCACGACGAAAAGTCCACGCGCTGCATGGGGGGCGCCAGCCATTGCGGGGCCGCCATTGTTTCAGCACTTTTTGGGGTTTGATATGCTTCTATCATTTACTGATATGTTCGGTACTAAATATTGAAACAGTTTGAGTCACAAACTAAATTTCTAAATATCTTACGTAATTTGTGGCGGTAGTTCAAAAAGCGCTTTTTTTTACAAGCTTCAAGAGCTCATCAAAAGTGCGTGGAGACATCATGACGCAACAATTGGGCTCACTTCACTCTCCGATCTTCCCCCAAGCACCAAAGTCTCTTCCTACAATACCAAGCTCAATGCCGACTCTTTACGTAGGCACGTACACGCGCAAGGAAGGCCACGTGGATGGACATGCCAAGGGAATCCACGCGTACTCGTTCGACGACGCCACGGGCGCCTTGAAGCTGCTCAAGATCACGGAAGGCGCCGGCGTGAATCCATCCTACGTCTTCGGCACCAACTCGACGCTCTACGCTGTGAATGAGAGCAACGACCCGTCGCAACTGCATCCCGGGCAGGAAACGGGCTTCGTGTCTGCCTATAAAATGGGTAACAACGGCGAGCTCACGCTGCTCAGTCGCCACGAGACCGGCGGCACGTACTCGTGCCACGTGGCGCTGAGTCCCAACGGAGACTTCGTGTCCGTCGCCAATTACGGCGGTGGCCTCTCGCTGTACCCCGTGAACGAGGACGGCTCATTGGCTCCAGCATCGGACTACCACCGGTTCGAAGGCGCCAGTATGGTCATCCCGGACCGCCAGGAAGCGTCGCACATCCACAGCACGGCCTGGACGCCGACGGGTCTGCTGGCGGCCGACCTGGGCACGGACCGCTTGGTGCAGTACACGCTTGATGTGGCCAACAAGAAGCTGGTGGACGAGGAGTTCATCACGCGCCCGCCGGGCTCGGGCCCGCGTCACTTCGCGCTCTCCCCGGAGCTAGGCGTCGGCTACGTCATCAGCGAGCTCGACAACACCGTGGGCGTGCACCCGCTGGACGCCAAGACCGGCAAGCTGGGCCACGAGGCGCTGCAGAACATCTCGACGCTGCCTAAGGACTACGCAGGCCCTGCTTCCCCGCTGGCGTCCGACATCCACATCTCGAACAATGGCAAGTTCGTGTACGCCTCCACGCGCTTCTACCACAGCATCGCCATCTACAAAATCCTACCGGATACGCGTCTGGAGCTCGTGGAGATCGTCCCCACGCGCGGCGACACGCCCCGCGACATCCTCCTGTACAAGGACTTCTTGCTGGCGCTCAACCAGGACACCAGCAGCCTCGACGTCTTCCGTGCCGACAGCGAGACCGGCAAGCTCACGTACACGGGCAACTCAATCGAGTGCCCGTCACCGTCGTCCATGTTCATCGCCCAGTAAACTGTCCTTTCTCTCTAGGTTAAGAGTCACATCGTGTAGCATTCGCTTAATGCCCTCGTGGGCTCAATAGACCTCACCTCAGCGTATCTGTGCCCGCACTTAGTCGAGTTCATAGATAAGACGCCATGCGACCGGGTGTGGCGCTTGTGACCGGCGGCAGCCGCGGCATCGGCTTCGCCGTAGCTCAGCACCTTCATCGCCGTGGCTGGCAGGTGGCCATCACCTCTCGAGACTTGGCGCGCGCACAGGAAGCAGCACAGCGGATCTCCCCGGACGTCCTGCCGTTGGCGTACAGCTGCCCGCGCCGGGGCGAAGGCGACGCCGGCACCGACGCCGCTCGGCTCGTGTCGCAAGTGAGCGACGGGCTCGGAACTGGTCCGTCCGCTCTTGTGAACGCCGCGGGGATCTCCAAGGACAGTTTGCTGTTGAGACTCAAGGATGCCGACCTGGACGAGCTGCTGCTTACGAACCTCGTGGGGCCCGTGCACGTGTGCAAAGCGGTAGCCAAAGGAATGATGCAGAGACGTCAGGGCAGCATTATCAACATCGGCAGCGTCGTGGGCGCGGCCGGTAATGTGGGGCAAGTGGCGTACAGCGCGTCCAAGTCGGGACTGGTTGGTGTCACCAAGACGCTGGCCAAGGAGTTCGGAAACCGCAACATCCGCGTGAATCTGGTCGAGCCGGGCTTCATCTCCACAGACATGACGGACGCCATGGCGGACGCAGCAAGAGACCGCGTGCTGGACAACATCCCGTTGGGTCGATTCGGCAAGGCGGACGAAGTTGCGCAGCTCGTGGCCTTCCTGGCGAGTGACGAAGCGTCCTACATCACAGGACAATGCATCCGAATCGACGGAGGACTGGTCATCTAACGCGTCGGCACGACCTACTGGTTCGTGTGCCTAGTTACTACGGCTGAACACTGAAGGCAAAGAGAGTGGGTGGCCTGGACTCCGTAGCAGTCTTCTATGAAGCGAATACACGTGCGTGTCCGGTAGAAAATTAGTGTGGTTGCATCCTGGTTGGTCTTGTAGATAAGCTCAGAGCTTCTTAGCTACCTTGTCGGACGGGTGGAATGCGAGTACTGATGGGTGTGCAGTCGATCTCCGCTGGTGACCAAGCTGAGCTTCGTTGATCTCTTTGTTGAGCCACGTGATCACTGAAAAGAAGACAAAACACCCAACACAGCATTAGTGGGAGAGACACAAATGTGGGTTTAGATGTACATACCTTGTTGGTTGGATGCAAGTAGCTTGTTGCTGTCCTCCAGTTTCTGACTGAGCTCCTTTATTGTATTCTGTAAAGTGGACAAAACGAGTGAGATCTTGCTTATCCGGAAGGATTTCTATCAGACTGCGAACCTTCAATTGCAAAATATGGTCGTCTCGCTTGCGAAGATCGTCCTTGATTGACTTCAGCTCCAGTAGCGCTTCCTCACGCTGGAGTTGTTTTTCCTCAACAAACTGGAGATACAGAACGGAAATAGTTGAGTGCATCTTGAGATTGAAGAGCCAGCGAAAGGGACGCAGCGTACCTGTTCCTGCTGCTTGATAATCTTGGCTTTCATCCGCATCTTGGACTTCAGTGTTCGGTTTTCGTTCTGAATGCGTTCAATGATCTCATTTCCCTATAGGGAAGCAATGCACAAGTGATAAGTAACCTGTCCCAAATAATCCAGTGCGCTTGCCACAATTCACCTTGTTGATCTCTGAGATGCTTAGCTCAAGCTTCTGCTGGAGTCTTGCATGGTTATCGCGGTACATCTTCAACGATTCGTCAACTTCCTCGTTGTGCGCTTTCGCCGACTGTAAGACATCTGTGGTCTTCTTGATCACGTCCTCTTTATCCGCAAGCTGTTGCTGTAGTGCATCCGCGCGCACCTGTAAAGCGTTGATCTGCTTCTCTTGTTGAAACACCTTCTGGTCCAGTTCTTTATTCTGTGTGCGCAGCTCCTCCACTTCGCCTGAGAGCGCGCTTCTGCCTTGACTGAGATCCTGTGACTGCGCACGCAGGTGATCGATCTGCATGTCATTCTGGTATTTTTCCTTGCTCAATTCTTGCACCTTTGCTTCACTCGTCTCTGCTGTAGCTTTCAGTACTTGGATCTACCTCGCAGCAACGTGTGGCGGTAAGCAGTTAACCTGGATCTACGCCGAAACAAGCACTGCACCCACCTCTTTCTCGTATCTCTCCACCAACGCGTCGATCTTAGCGTTCAGTTCATCTTCTCGTCCTTTCAGTGCAACTGCTGAAGCTTTGCGCTGGTTTTCTAGTTCCTCTGCATATTTCATCTTCTCCTGCGAAAGCGTCGACTCTGCCTCGTACCCCAACGCCGATAATTGTTGCTGCAAAGTGGCCTCGCTCTTCTGCGTTCTCTGCAGCTCTTCCGTCGTCTGTTTCAAACACGTCGACAACGACCTTCTGCTCGCCCCCACCTGCGCCAGCCGTGCTGCTAAATACGCCTTAATAGCTGCGTCGTCACCCGGGAAAAACCTCAGCGACAGGTGCGTCAACTGCTTAAACGGGTTCGTCTCCACAATACTAAACACCGACTGCGCATTGCTGTCCGACGTGTTTAACACGGCCAAATAGCTGCAAAGCATCGCCGATCAATTAGTTTAACCACAGATAAAAACGAGAGTCATATACTGTACCCTGTTCCCACCTCAATGGCACTGGCCCAGCGGATCTGCTATGCTGAGCATCGATCGACCCTCGTTTCGTGATCGTAGCAGCTTCTTCCCCAGCTGATTCTTCAGCTTCTTGCTCCTTCTCTTCCTCCTCTTTTGCAATTTTCTTGCTGTCCTTAAGACAACATTGCAGCAACTCAATGAGGTTGGCCGGGAATGAAGCAAAGTCGATAAGCAGCCGCTGCTGCGCCTTCAGCTCGTGAAATTCCTCCTCTGAGACGCTCCAGAGGTACAAGAAGTACGGGTCCACGCCATCATCGTCCGTGATCTCCACACGTATCACGCGTTCCTTCTGGTTCTTGGCATTATTTTGCTGCGAAATAAATTACCGTGAAATAAAATACAAAGTTATGTTGCTGGGGTGATATCGAATGGCAGGGAGAACAAGAGCAGGCACTCACGCGCACGCCCGTGAGCAAGCGGATAGTGAGTGGGTGGAGCTTCTCGTCGCGGTCTGGGTACTGCACCAGGACGTGGAAGCGCCGGTCGAAAAGCGGCGCCTCGCGATCGTACTCTTCCATCATCTAAAGCGATGAAAAGCAAGTGGTACATATTTTAATACAAAAAAAAAAAGCAAAACTTTAGAAATAGAAACAGAAAATTTACAAAAAAAACGTTTTAGAAACAATGTCTAACTACTGAAACTAGTTATTGCTGCGTAGACGGCGCGTGATGCCTGCACCCGCATTGAGTTCTCCGTTGGCCTTCAGACCAGCGTTGGCTCCAAGGCCGGCGTGGAAATCGCCGACGCCGACATCGAGGCCAACCCCAGCCGAGAGTCCGGCGTCCAGGCCAGCACCAACGTTTAGAGAGATTCCGGAGTTGCCACCGATTCCAACCGACAAACCACCGTGTCCGCCGATGTTCAGTCCACCAGCGACACCAGTGTTGGCGGTGTCGTCGGAGTAAGTATCAATAGCGTCATCAAGGTTCGCATAGACGTCAGTGGCCGCTTGCCCTTCATCCACGTAATCCCCGTTAGTCTCATCATCCGAAGTGTCATCGAACTCAGCATTTGTAGAAACTCCAGCTTCCGCATCAGCAATAGCGTCAGCATAGTCATCCCCACCAAGGCCAACATCCGTAGACACGCTAGCATAACTGTCGCCCTGCAGACCCTCATCACCATAGACATCAGAATCATCGTAGTCATTATGACTGCCGTCGACAGTAACGCCGCCGGTCTTGCTGCCGTCGATGTCCACCTGAGCGCCGCCGTTGACACCACCGTCAACCTGGCCACCACCGTTCACGCTTCCGTCGACAGTGACGCCGCCGGTCTTGCTGCCGTCGATGTCCACCTGAGCGCCGCCGTTGACACCACCGTCAACCTGGCCACCACCGTTCACGCTGCCGTCGACAGTGACGCCGCCGGTCTTGCTGCCGTCGATGTCCACCTGAGCGCCGCCGTTGACACCACCGTCAACCTGGCCACCACCGTTCACGCTGCCGTCGACAGTGACGCCGCCGGTCTTGCTGCCGTCGATGTCCACCTGAGCGCCGCCGTTGACACCACCGTCAACCTGGCCACCACCGTTCACGCTGCCGTCGACAGTGACGCCGCCGGTCTTGCTGCCGTCGATGTCCACCTGAGCGCCGCCGTTGACACCACCGTCAACCTGGCCACCACCGTTCACGCTTCCGTCGACAGTGACGCCGCCGGTCTTGCTGCCGTCGATGTCCACCTGAGCGCCGCCGTTGACACCACCGTCAATCTGGCCACCACCGTTTACGCTGCCGTCGACATTGAAGCCCTTGTTTTCGTTTGCGGTGTCGTTGGATCCGTCGGCTGTAGTCCCAGCACTTGATGCAGTTTTGTCGGGGTTGCTAATCTTCCCTGCGATAGCTGTGGGGTCAGGGTGAGTCGTGGACTGGCCTTCAACGTCGGTCGGAGTGTAAACCGGAGTTTCAGTTAGAGAAGTCTTGCCTTTCAGACACGGGGTGACTGGGACAGTGGGAACTGGGGTAACCACGTCGTAGATCATTTCGCAGTCGTTCGGGTGGGCATTCCCGGCGCTTGCGGTGAAGTCGGAGAGGGCCACAGCCACCGCGAACAGTTTGAGGAATGTTTTGCACGAGAGCATTCTTGTTGTAGAGGACGAGACGGTACACGGAGACTGACGGATACGATACTAGGGACTCGGCTGAGCGAGTGAAAGTTTGTTAATGAACTAACGAAAGCGCCGCAGTAGGCCAGTGGATTCAACCCCAGATGTCGACTGGGGCATACAAACCTGATGGCACAACCTCTGGGGGCACTGGATGTGCCTCGGCAGCCGAGTCGGCTACTTATTGGCATCTTAGTGAGGCACGGCATAAGAACGCTCTTCAGTTGCTACGGTCTATACCAGCACACATGGTATAGCTCTCGGGGGAACACAAAGCTCTCTGCTTGCTTCGAGCCATTATGAGCGATAAGGTCAATTGCTGGATCTTATCCCATCGCGCTAAGGCTTATGTCGACGCGCTAAAATAACGTTATCGTACGGTAAAGATACTCATACACATTTTTGGATACCTAGTAGAATTTGGACTTGTTTGCGCGCTACTTCGTGGCGTTAAAGTGAAGAATTGCGTGCAAGTCCAATGTAAACATGTCTTCGAATTAAACAGCCCTGTAGTCTACCGTAGTCAGCAATTCTTCTCCAGCAGTTTTTTTAAAGCCAAAGCCAGTCGAACCCGCCGCCAATGCCCCTGCTCATTCCAATATGAATACTTTAACTGCATCGTGGACTCCAGTGCCAACCCACCACCACTAGACCCAGAAGCACAGTCTCAGTGGCAGAATTCGGAGATTCCGCGGTCGTGTCTCTCGCAGACTGTTCCCTTTGGGTTGTTGCGGATCTTGACAGTGTCAAGTTGACACTTACCGACAATGGCAACGGATTCACTCTCCTTCCTCATTCCTAAATTTGCCGCCTCGACGAAATATGGTGAAGCTTTTCTGTGGAATCGTTGGGGAACCTGCGTTTCCTGTGAAAATCAAGATGAATGAGTCGTCGGTGAGTGAATTGAAGGAGACGATCAAGATGAAGAAGCCAAACGCCATGAAAACTATCAATGCGAGTGATCTGAAGCTCTTCCTGGCGAAGAAGGGCGGCACGTGGGTGACTTTGATGTCATTAATCCTGCATTCTGGAGCAAGCGGAGGAACTGCTGCGCGATGAAATCACCCACGCGAAAACGTTTCCGACTTGTTTGGGGAACAGAAGACGCTCCACGTGCTAGTGCTGGCTCCGAACCATGTCTATGTAGGTTGCGAATCCATTGATTTACTCCTACAACATGCGTTGACGGATATACGTCGATGTCGTCGTCAACACCAAATGGTGCCTTTAAAGCGAACCTGATCACAACCTAGCAGGTGATTTGGAACGAGTCAGAAGGATGGTACGCTGCGGTGTATGCTGTTAATTTAAACAAAACGCTTCCGTCCGAGTTAGTTGTCGAGTCTCATTTGAAAAACGCGTTTCTCTGTCAGAACCTGATGAGCTTCGATGACATTGACGATGTGAGAAACGAATTGCTGCTATTCAGACCTCTGAAGCAGGCATGTGATGCCTTTCAAGTCTTTTTTTCATTCTACGACAAGGACACAGCGAGTTTCGGTTGAAAGTTTTGAAACCTTCGTTGCGTCGACAGCGATTGCTTGAAAAGTTGGATCAACACGAGCACAACCTGCTTCGAGGCCAAGTACTACCAAAACACTGGGAAAGACCTAGTCGTCCTGGCACGGATTTCGATATTCAAACAACGTTCGGCGATATTTGAAGGCCGAATATTGCTCTTCATGTCGTTGGAGCGCACTTATAGGCGATGCTTGAATTTGCAAGCCGGTTTAGTGCTAAAGACAGCGATTGAAGAAGAATGAATTCAGCCAGATGAATGCGACTTTGGAGACTGGAATGTTGTGTTTTCGAGTAACAGCTAATACTTCTCACGTTGGCGCCTCATTGAGAACAGTCTTTATGTTTTCTCGTCACAAAACTTGCTTCGAGATGTTTCTTTACTGGTCGCTTTTCTCAAGTTTTTAAGTCTTCTGTTGGTACATGTAGTGAAGTAAAAATGTACTTGCGGTAAATGCAAACATCCAAAACTGTATTGTGCAACGCAAGGCCAAGGCAAACACGTCAAAGAGATCTTAGAATCCCCGTAGTCGACGAATCCTATCACCCACCAGTTTAGAAAAATCCAGAGCTCCACCACCGTGAACACCACCGTTGGCCCCACCGCTCACACCGCCATTGGCGCCACCGCTGATACTGCCTCCAGCTCCAATGTCAGCGCTACCATCGACCTGACCGCCGATCCCGCCGTTTGCTCCGCCGTGAACGCCACCGTTGGCACCGCCGTGAACACCACCGTTGGCCCCACCGCTCACACCGCCATTGGCGCCACCGCTGATACTGCCTC